>JANAVB010006209.1:0-63976 GCA_029216955.1 Iris pallida
CACCGCTCCACCCTGACTCCTTCCGCAACCGTCGACACCATCTCCCCAACCCACCACGCCACACTAAAACTTCTACCAGCGCCACCCTTCATCCTTCGACCTCGGCCAACCACCCCCAGCCGTACAGGATCGACCCCGTCCATGCCGTACTACCGCCACCGCAACCCGACCACTACAGGCCGATCCCCGTCGACAACAACCACCGACCACCACGGCCGGCGCCGTCCCCCAAAACCGCCAACATCATAGGAAAAGCAAGAGAAAGGGGAAAACCTCACCCGAAACCGTGCTACCCCGCCATTAGAGAAGCACCGCTGCGCCACCCCGGCATGGCCCCAGCCCTCTCGTGCGCCGCCCAGCGACTTCCTCCGCCGCTCTCTTTCCGAAACCCTCCCGCGCCGCTCCTCTCCACCGAGTCCACCGCCTCTCCGACCCCTCTCGAACATCGCGACCCTCGCACACCGCCTCCTTCTTTGATCTCCTCCCTCCGTCCGAGCTCGCCTCGAGCCACCGTCCCTCTCCGCTCGTCCCCGACTCCCCCTCCGTCGGACCACTCCGTTCCCCGACGAACCCACTTTCCTCCGCCTTGCCCACCGACGACCGCCCGAGCCACGTCCCGTCTCTGCCATTCTTTCTCCTCCACGCCGCTCGTCCACCAGCCTCGCTACCCCGGCGCCAGCCTACCGGCGAGCCCGTCAGCTCCCCTCTCCGCCTCTCTCTCTTTCTCACAATCTCTTTCTATTTTTTGGAATGAAACGATCACTTCTGTTTTTGTATTGAGAAGTGATTCTCGAGGAGAACCAGCGTGTTTAGTTATTATTTTTTATGTACTTTTTTTTATTTTTCTTTTTACTTTAATTTTTGTTTAATTTCTGTTCAGTAATTACTATTAATAATAATAATAATATTATTATTATTATTATTATTTTTATTGCTGGTAGTTGTTATTATTATTATTATTATTATTATTATTATTATTATTATTATTATTATTATTATTATTATTTTTCACTGATTTCTATTATATATAGGATATATAAATTTTTTTATAAAATAGCATTTTTATTCAGTAATAATTAATAAATTGCTATTTTTATATATAGAAATTTTTCCTCAAAAACTTGTTTGTAAGCAATAAATAAAAAATATATTATTGGGGTCTTAGCCATAGATAATTTATTTCTAGATTCATATATATTTCTAATAATGTTTTAACTAAAGAAAAATACAGTATTATGTGCCTATATGTAATTTCAAATTTTTAGTTTAAAGCCTAAATCAGTTTTCGAGCTTTATATCATGATCTTCTATTTTTAAATATTTTTGCCAATAGAAATATGGCTACCTACTAAAATAGTATATTTTACAAATCTAGAGTTTTTTTTGCCTAAAACGAATTGTTATAATTTCTTTTAAAGTAATTATCTACGAAAACAAAATTTTACTAGTTTTCAAAGTATTTTAATTATATATTTTTCTCTAAAATTTGTATATATATCTAATTTCCCTTGATTAAACATCATGTCCGTGACCAATCCCATTATCCATATTTCCTTTCCAAAACTGGACTACCTTATGACCACCCTAACCGATTTGACCCTTCTGGGCCCATTGGAACTGTCCGTGCCACCATCAGAGGTCACCTTGTACAGTTGTTGCACCGGAGTCACAGTTTGTGCCACCTTGATCATTGCAGCACACCAGGCATCCTACCAGGCAAGACACCTTGCCTTTACTGTTTAATTCCTTGCTCAATATCATGCATATTTTTACTTATTCTAGAAAATATAAATTGTACTTGCAAATTATTATATTTTAGTTGCATTTGGCTTAGAGTTAAGGGACCACCTTTGTTTGTGTCGCATTCATTGGCCCGACACTTGTGTATCACGAGTCACGAGTCTCATATAGATCTCGCACGTACGTATCGACTGGCCATCGGTGCGCACATGCCGTACGATAGGCAATAACTGCTAAACAGTTATGGTTGTCTAGAAGACTTAGCGACTTAGCAGTTATAGGAATGTCGTGATGTGGATTCAGCACGAGTAGTGCATGGGGAGGGTGAAGATGGTTATTAGGCGCAGGGGCTTTCACACCTTTACTTGTCTCTAGATGCCATTTGTGACTCAGTCGAGAGACTAGTGGCCGTGTATTTATTTACTTTTTTCTAGATGCCACTAGTGCCTCGGTTGAAAAACAAATGTGCCGTGCATTTACCTTCATCTAGCTGTCGTTAGTGACTCACCCAAGAGCTAGTGGCCGTGCATTTTCTTTTCTCTAGATGCCCCTTAGTTCTCGCTTGAGTGCTAATGGGCCGTGCATTTACTTTTTCTCTAGACGCCACTAGCGCCTTGGTTGAAACGCTAATGCGCCGTGTTTATAGCTTCGGGAGCCCTTGTGTGGAACGTTGTCTTCAAAATGCATTAACACATAGAATGGTTAAGGACCTTTAATTGTGTAGTCACAATTACTTTTCTGTTGAGCTTTATTCTTCAGTTAATGGCATGATATTATGTGTCTTGTTACGTCCCTTTGAGGACCTAGTTGTCTCGCCAGGTGTGTGTGCTATTGTTTGTCGCAGGTGTTCTAGCTCTCGTCGTGATCATTGCTTCTCTACGAGGATGATTGCACTTGGATCGTCTTCGCTTCGCTCGCCAAAATCTTTCCTTTGTTATGTATTTCTTTTCATAGTTGGTAGTGATTTGTCTCCGCCCAACTACATGTACCAAATGACAATTTCATAGTTGATTATATGAGGTCTTCTATTCATATATTTTGTGTGGATGAGATTAGTTATGGTTTTACTGCATTTTATAGCTTATGTATCCATACGAGGCCTATGTACTTCGTATGAATACAGCTGACATGTCTACGTTCCTAGTCCTACGTATTTTGGGACTGGGGCGTTACACCCACGGTGAGCTTCGATCTGATGCCTAGCTTCAACTGGGATCAAATTGTAGAGGAAGAGTATTTTACTATGGTTTGAGCTTCCTTGCATAGATTTTTATTCTGATTTTAAATTCCTTCTATGTCTTATTAGTGTGTTGGACTATCTTGATCTAATACAACACATGTAGCAAATGATGAAAAAAGCAACATCTGGGGTCCTCGAGTCTTGATCCTCCATTGATGCTGGTCTTGACCCTCTGCCAATGCTTGCGTTGCCAATGTCTAGTGAGCTCTGATACGCTCTAATACACCAGTGTGCACTTAAATTTCTTCTGATACACCACTGTGCAATTGATACTTCTTCTGATACTCGGGTATCCTGCTATGGTAGTTTGGTTCTTCATTGGTAGAGCTGGTTTAGCCGCATCGTGGATGTTATTGAGCTCTTGCAGACCCACGGTGAGCTTCGATCTGATGCCTAGCTTCAACTGGGATCAAATTGTAGAGGAAGAGTATTTTACTATGGTTTGAGCTTCCTTGCATAGATTTTTATTCTTATTTGAACTTCCTTCTATGTCTTATTAGTGTGTTGGACTATCTTGACAATTCTGGATATTTGATCCTCAAATTTTGTCGAGGATGAGCATTTTTACTTTTCTTTATATACATATTGAATCTAATTTTCTTATATCTAATACAACACATGTAGCAAATAATACTTCTTCTGATACTCGGGTATCCTGCTATGGTGGTTTGGTTCTTCATTGGCAGAGCTGGTTGAGTCGCATCATGGATGTTATTGAGCTCATGCAGACCCACGGTCAGCTTCGATCTGATGCTTAGCTTCAACTGGGATCAAATTGTAGAGGAAGAGTATTTTATTATGGTTTGAGCTTTTCCTTGCATAGATTTTTATTCTTATTTGAACTTCCTTCTATGTCTTTTTAGTATGTTGGACTATCTTGACAATTCTGGATATTTGATCCTCAAATTTTGTCGAGGATGAGCTTTTTTCCTTTTCTTTATATACATATTGAATCTAATTTTCTTATATCTAATACAACACATGTAGCAAATGATGAGAAAAGCAACATTCGGGGTCCTCGAGTCTTGATCCTCCATTGATGCTGGTCTTGACCCTCTGCCAATGCTTGCACTACCAATGTCTAGTGAGCTCTGATACGCTCTAATACACCAGTGTGCACTTAAATTTCTTCTGATACGCCACTGTGCAATTGATACTTCTTCTGATACTCGGGTATCCTGCTATGGTGGTTTGGTTCTTCATTGGTAGAGCTGGTTGAGCCGCATCATGGATGCGATTGAGCTCTTGCCGACCCACGGTGAGAGTCGATCTGATGCCTAGCTTCAACTGGGATCAAATTATAGAGGAAGAGTATTTTACTATGGTTTGAGCTTCCTTGCGTAGATTTTTACTATGGTTTGAACTAACTTCTATGTCTTATTAGTGTGTTTTTTTGCATAGCTTACTACGTACTATGGTTTGAACTTCCCTATGGCACTGTGTTGGACTATCTTGACAGCACCTACCTATATACTGCTACATTGATTATGTATTTTCAGGCTGCATACAACAGTCCTACGCGTAGGTCATCGCGTATTGCAAAGAATATGGAACATGTCATAGCAATGGGTGAGAGGACATTAGATCCACGATTAAAACCCTCTTTTATGGAGGATGTCTTGCGCATTCCTATATCAAGACATCAAATTTTTTAGGAGAGCGATGATGAGCCTTTAGATAATGAGCCAGTAGAGAATTCTGAGAAAATACCGAAGGGTAAGTTTTGTATTGAAATTTATAATATAAATTATGAGCTATTAATGGTTCTGGTTTTTAAGTTGTATATTTATGAGTCTTTCCCTTTTGTTTTTGATAAGGTACGATGGAGAGTGGACCTTCCACTAGGCAACATAGAGGAGCTGCTAAGCCATGGAAAAAATGGGATAATGGAGTAAAAAAATCATAGAGTGGGATGAAGATTGCCAACCAGTTGGAGAACATGGGCACCATTTGATGTCTCATCTTGGTAACCTTTCCCGAAATGGCGAATTGTTTCCGTTAGCAATGTTATCTTGGCGTAAGGCTGATAAGGATAAACTAAAAATGGTCTGGGCGTCGGTTAAGGTAACTTTCCCTGTCTCTTTATCTGTATTTTCATGGATTACTATCTTTATTTTTACTATTATCCTACTTGATAGTGAACCCCCTATTGTCTGTCTTGCTAAACCTATAGACACATTGGCATTGACTTTGTAGTCAGTAACACTCAAGGTCTGTATTGTAAGCTATAGATCATAGCACTATAATTCACCATCAAGAGTAAAAACAAATCGATTGAAGCAGCTGTGGCCTAGAAGTATTGATTGAAACTGTCATTTCAAGTGCAATATTTTGTTTATATTCTTTTAATGTTGGAATGAAGATGTTGAAGTGGTTACTTGTTTTTGGTTTGGGATGATTCAACTAATTTATATCTTGCTGTTCTTGTGGTTGTTTGGAAGTATAACCTCGGATATCATGTTTGAATGCTTTACCATCACCTGTTGTTCACATATTTTTGCTATTGATAATGGCTACTTATATTGATAACTTAGATATCATGTTTTTTTAAGGAAAACACAAATGCACCCGTTGCTTTTAAAGCTATTTGCTTTAAGAAAATGGGAATTTCCTGTAAGGCCTTCAAGCATCGAGTGAAAAAAGACTTCTATACAAAGTTTGAGACCGATGAAGAGCGCCTAGCAAATGTGCCGCCCCGGGTGGAGCCCAGTCAATGGCCAACTCTAGTGGCATATTGGGGCTTGGATAACACAAAGGTATAAATCGACTAAAAAATAACTTACATCCATATTCATGCTAGTGGTAAACCCTTTATTTCAATTTACTAAATAATGTCCAAATGTTTTTTAGAAAGTTTCGGAGAAGAACCAAGTTAATCGCGAAAAACTTTGTGCTCTCCCTAGAACTGGTAGAAGATCCTTTCCAGAAATAAAAAGAAAAGTTAGTATTGTGTTTTTTGGTAAGATAATTGTCATATATTTTCAGTTGATAATGTATAAATTTTTTCTTACTTTGGAACATGCATACACATCAGAGGAGGCTAGAAAACAAGCCTGTTGACCTTGTCAACATGTGGAGAGCCAATAGAGAAAAAAATGGCAGTTATAATGAAGAAGACGGGGCTGCTGGAACAGAGGTATATAAAATTCATATTTGTAACGAGTTTTTTTAACAAAATGTCAATTGCAAATTAGAGAAATTTAACACAAACCTCCTTGCATGCTATAGAAAATGTTAGAAAGGAGAAATGAAGAGCTACCAGTTGAAGAACGAGATAACGAGGAGTAATTGAATAATGTTTACAGGGAAGTGATCGGACAAGATGGGCATGGCCGAGTTTTAGGCCGAGGAGTAGGTGTAAGCGGTAAAGGATCAACATCCTTAGCAGCTCATCAGGCTGAGATTCACCAAGCAACAAATGCTGAGATTGTACAACTACGAGAAGATGGTGAAAAGTTACGAGAATATGCGGAGAAGTTGAGAGAAGAGACTGACGCTTTAAGGAAAGAGCGTGAGGAGCAAGAGGCCCGGCACAAGAAAGAGCTTGAGGCGGTCAAGAGTGAGCTTAGGACTGAGCTCAAAGATGAAGTTGTGGCCATGTTCCTGAATGCTCAACTACTTTCTCAACAATCCAGTACATCGTCCAGGTAATTTGCCAACTATCAACTTATTACATTGGTTTTTCTCTGTGATTCTTATGTTTGGTTTTCTTTCGTGGCTGCAATTTATGTTTGGTTCTCCATTTCCTTTCTTTCAAGTTAAAATTTGTATTTATTACATTGGCTTTTTTTTCTGGACTGATTTTTTGGACTGAATTTTGCATAATCTGAATTTTGCATAATCTCGGTATCAGTATCGGAACTGAATTTTTGCTTCTGTTTTCACTGTGTCCTTTTCCCTGGAAACTCCGAAACCAGTGATATTTTTTACATATTGCCAAGTTATTTTTTACACTTAATTTTAGAGTATGTTAGATGGGTATCTATTGTTTTGTTTTAAGTTCAAATTATTGGACTAAATGTTCAGTCTCAGATTTACACTATACAGTTATATTCAGTCTCTAAATGTCCATATCACCTACATATATCAGTCCATTATTTTGTTCAGGTCATTATCTCATTATAAACAGTCCTTCTTAACTAAGGATTCAGTTCCCTGTTTTGATATTCCGATCTGTACCTTCATTTCAGACAATTGAAACTTCAAGTTCAGTCATTGAACTTTATTTTGGAGAATGAACTTCAAGTTCAGAACATTGAACCTGTGTGTGGGATGTCTTGGTATCCTAACCCCAGGTTAGCTTGCATCTGTCCACCTTGATCCCGTCCACTGCAAATTCATGTAGGTTCACTACATTTTCTGGGTTCACTCACAATATGATACAGTAATTTAGGTGCTGTTGTAACTTTATTTAAGGGGTACCAGTTGCAGTTGCAATTGTTTGTACTTTGTATGCCCAGTAAGCCTATACTTTTGGGGAGAATAGTGACAGAATAGTGACATGAGTGAACAAAATCTTGTGAGTTATGCCCAGTGACCGAGTGACTACCTCGTTTTCGACACTCTTATATACACAGGAATGGTGCCAGCCCCTGGTACCAATCCCTATATAGGTACAAGTATACACAGGAAGTAGTACAACCTTGTGGTGTCAGTCTATTGTTTCCACCCTAGATAGAAAATCACTCGAGGGGCATCATCCTAGTTTAGGACAGGTTTAGTAGACAGAGGCATGAGCTATCAGGAAGGAGAAATAAATAAAGTAGAGACTGGGTACATAAAGGTGTCCTCAGTGAATCCAATGAACTGGATATAGAGTGTGTTTTCCATAAATAAATTCACTTTATTTATTGTGTTTCTGGGAAAATTACAACTGTAGGAATCTAATCTAGAAGACGATTACTTTATCCCTTGGACGATGCGATGAAGAAAACTCGAACTTCGAAGAACTTGGACAGCAACTGGGCAATCTCTTTGTTCTCTCTGAATTGACTGTAGTGTCTGATGAAGATGAAGAAACTCTCTTTTATAGAGTTCTAGATAACTGTTCTGAAGCATACGCTCAGTCAGTTACTTGACGTGTGCATAACTGCAGGGACGCGTAGCGAATTCTGGTGGAGACACATTGGAGTGCGATTGAAAGTAGTGGAATATATCTAGGAGAGATTGGTGGCATGGATGCCACGTTGCATAACTTCTGAATAAGTGGGTAACTGAGTACAGGACACGTGAGAACGTGTGTTGACTGTACGTTGAAAGTCATCCTGGATGCATTTGCTATGATACACTATCTTTGTTGAAGAAGAGTCATACGCTAGCTTTTGAAGGCACATGTCTTGCATACACTGACTTGGACAATATAGAGCTATATAAAGCTGATACGCTCACTTTATTGATAAGGAGTCGTATGGAGTCCATACGCTCATTTGATTGGCAAGGAGTCGTATGGAGTCCATACGCTCACTTGGTTGGCAAGGAGTCGTATGGTGTCCATACGCTCACTTGGTTGGCAAGGAGTCGTATGGAGTCCATACGCTCACTTGGTTGGGCAAGGAGTCGTATGGAGTCCATACGCTCACTTGGTTGGGCAAGGAGTCGTATGGAGTCCATACACTCACTTGGTTGGGCAAGGAGCCGTATGCATTGAGGGAGTAAACACGTGGCTGTCTTCAATCTTCTCAAATACGCCATATCTTCTAATACTGACAAATATCTCTTGAGCGTTGTGCTGCAGATATGATGGCTGACAGACTGTCAGAAATGACAGTAATGATGGCTGTGCATTTATGATGGCTGCTGAGCTGTCCTCGTAAGAGACAAAATCAATTCTCGAAAACTTATACGACGGCTAATCTTCATAGGGCAGCTGTCTTTGCACGAAAGACGAAGTGTCAGATTCATCCTTCATTAAATATATGTTGTGCTGTCATCTCAAGAAATATTAAAATATTCACTGAGCGTACGGCCTTTAGATGAGCGTATGGCCTTGGCTGAGCATATAGCCTTGAACATATGGCTTTGACTAAGCGTATGGCCTTGAGCGTATGACTTTGGCTGAGTCTTATGTCAGCGTGTCATAATTTTTCACACCCTACAAGACCCCCTTCAAAGTTTTCGAACTTTATGAATTTCAAAAGTTCGAAATAACTTTGAACTTAAAGTGGAAATAAGTCTTGACACACTGGCATGAGTTTGTTATCTTCCTCAATATCAGTACAAATCTTTAGGGATTCTGTTTAAAGAACGGCCGCCGTTTGAACTTCTTCTTTTCTTCTATAAATAGGTCTTTCAAAACCTAATTTATTTCTTTACTTCCGCATCCGTCTTTGAGAGAGAAAAGCCCCAAAAACTCAAGCCTTCTTCTTCTTCAACTCAGTCTACATCAATGGCGTCCAAGGTCGACGCTGCTGCGAAGGAAAAGGGGAAGGCTCCTGCAGAGTCATCTCAGCCTGCCGCCGCCACTGCTAAGAAGACTACCGATGAGCGCGTTCGACGAAGTGAACGCCCATTGAAGCCCCTCTATGGTGAGGATGGTGATGATGAACAGTAACTATCCCCTATTTAGGGCTCTGGTTAGAACAAGATCATAAAACGTATCCCCTTTTTACGGTCAAATACGTCAGAAAATACGCTTCCCTCTTTAGGGTTTAGCCGTATTCCATATTTTTCGTTTATATGAAAATATGTTTGAAACATATTCTGTAAGATATGCGTATTTTTGATAGAAATGTCGAAATATGCTGTCTTGAAAGAATATGCTATGTCAAGTTGTCTCACTGAGATACGCTAACTCCTGTGTTAGCGTATTTTTTGATGATCATCTTGTCAACCATACGCTAATACGCTCAAGCTGAACATAAACTGAACTTTAAAATTTTATCATACACTCAGGATAGAAAAAATGATCTCTGAATCCATCATACGCTTTAGGATAGAGTGAGCGTATGTTTAATCTTTGAGTCTGTCGTACGCTTAGTATAAACTGAGCGTATGTTGAACTTTGAGTCTGCCGTATGCTTAGTATAAACTGAGCGTATGTTGAACTTTGAGTCTGTCGTACGCTTAGTATAAACTGAGCGTATGTTGAACTTTAAGTCTGCCATACGCTTAGTATAAATTGAGCGTATGTTGTCATCTCTTGATATTGAAGATTTCTAACATTTTATTCTTCTTTTGCAGTAGATATTCTGGCTCAGGAGGCAGAATTTGAAGGATGTGTAGGAAATAACTATAGAAGTGACCTATCACATGTTCGTTTTCCCCAATTCGATGGACCTTCTACAAGGATAGCTCTTTTGACAAATCAGAAAAATGACACCTTGTTGAATTTGATGAGTGGACTGCCTTTACAGAGTGTGGATGGTGTTGCCCACTCGAAGCCAGCATTTCTTTTTGGAGATGCTATTGACATAAACTCCCAACCTGCTCTTGATAAAGTATCATACTCTTATTATAGGGATGGTGATGCGAATCAGCCAATGTACCTGACTGGTTTAACAAAAAGTATCCACATAGCTCGCTTATTCCACGCAAGTCACCAAAGACAAATGAAGTGGGATATCACACCATTCCATCAAGCAAAAGCTGGGTGGATAGGATACCGTCAAGGAAGATTCCGCAATGGTACTGAACCACATGTCTCAGCTTTGCGAGGACTGCTGCCAGCTACCATTCCTCCCGAGGACTCGACACTTCTGAAGCCAGTTAGAGTCCCAATTTTTGCAAATGAATTTGTTCAGCTGGAGAATGCTGTTTACCCAAAACAGTCTATGAGGCTGACTGGTCTGGTAAATCCGAAGAATACCAGATGGACTGTTCTTGTAAGATGGATTCTGAAAAACTTTGGGGAACAGTTAAAGGCAATAGGTCTATATAATGCCATCAAGTGCACCGCTTATGGTTTTAGGCCAAACCCGGATTTGTTCTTGGCATTAGCGGAGAGGTATAATTACCGTACCGGTACTTTCATGACTCCAAGATGTGAGATAGGATTCGCCCTCCATGAGATGGCATATATTTCTCAGCTGCCAACAGGAGATTTGCCATATGAGGAGTATATCCCTTTCATTAATGAAATGAATAAAATCTCTGATGCTAACCCAATGGTTCTTCATGTATTTAAAGAATTAATGTGCCATTACAGTATATGTAAGGCTTTTTATAAAGGACAAGGTGCAGAGGGAGATTCTAATTGCTATTCTTCTAATTGAATGGCCTATTTATTCCAAGGCCGCAATGATGAAGTTCAGAAGAAGAAGAAGACCGATCAATATGTCGGTGAATTTAAACCTCTGAGTCAAGCTGAAATTGATAAACTAATCCGGGATACCACTCATGACGACATCGTCATTGAAGAAGACGAAGGCACCTACAAAGCCGGTGATAGGTTAGAGACCTATATTAAGCAGGGTAGCCGAGAATTATCTGCTGAAGGTCATCTGGCTGGATTTATATCTCTCTGGCTGAGAAAATTTGTAGTACCTGGCACCTGTTCAGCAGACAGGAAACACAGAGGAGTTGTCTTTGCAGCAGTCCGTCTGACTTTCGGGTACAGGATGGATTTGCTGACAGCAATGACATGCCGTCTGAATGCTGGCTTAAGAGCATACACAGACAGAATGTTTGAATTGGCAAGGAAGCGACTCACAACCTTTCCTCGGGTAGAAATGCCCTTTACATATTTATTTGGGTGGCTACTTCTCTATTTTGAATCTCTCATGAATGCTGGGATGGCCAGACCAGATGACACCTTTCTGGAAAGATACAGTCACACGCCAAAGTAGAAATATGACACTCTGACGGACTGTAGAACCATACTAAACAGGGGAGAATTATGGAGCTTCATTTGTGTTCCTCCACATGTTAGTTATGAAACTATGCCTGGAAAATTGATTGATGGCATTGGTGCCAATGAGTTGGATGATATTCAACATGAATGGCTGAAGAGGATCAGGCCATCTCACTTAATCTGCCGTCGTGACAATATCACCTATCTGGAGCCATATCTTCCGAGTAGGTTCGCTCGGCAGTTTGGCTATGATCAGTTGCACGTGGAAAATACAACGACATGTTTTGGCTACCAAGGCGGTTTAATCGATGGTGCCAGAGCTTGGATATACTTTATTGCTAAAGGTACAGGAGCTACCTTTTCCATGCCAGATCCGGTTGCTTATCGGAGAGGGGCTAGAATATTGGCGTCTTATGCCAAATTCTATATATCAGCTAATACCTTCGATGAAAAATTCAGCATCTTAGGTAGAAGCTTTATTCATGTTGAAAAGAAATCAACCAAATTAGCCTTGCCAAGAGATTGTCACGACCAAGAAAATCCTCTGGCTACTGATGAAGTTGATGATGAAATTTTAGAGACTTTCTTCTCTGATGAACTTCATCAACCATTACATGTACCCATTGAAAGTGCTGAAGAGAGTATATCTGCCGACAGTACACCGAAGAGAAAGCGGGGCAAAGGTGATGCTGGGCCTGCCCCAAAAAGAGTTACTCGGGCAGAGGCTCAAAATCGTGGAGGAATTACTATTCCAGGGACTTCTCCTGCTTCCAATCGAGTCAGAGATGCTGATGAAGCAGGTAGTGACTCAAAAGACGATTATCCTACTGTTCCATTAACAAAAAGAATAGGAAGGAAAGTGATCGTTTCAAAAACTAAATCTGTAATTTGTCTCGATGCAGAGAGTCCCACCAATCGTGCCGAGCGATTGGCTTTAGAAAAGCAAGCTGCCTTTGCTTTTTCTATAAAGACAGAACCTATTGAAGAAGATGTACCTGAGCCTGCTGGATCATCCATGCCTTCTGATATAGAATCGATTCCGCCAACAGCCGATGATGCGCAGGTGATTAGTCAACCTGCGGTAGAGGCCGAGAATCAGACTGAAACAGCTAATGACTTACTGATTTCGGGAGAATCAGTGAAGGAAGCCACTACTCTCAAGCCAATTGCTGAAGTTTCAGAGAGCAATAAGAGTGATGACGAACAGGTTGACTATGAACCTTCGTCTCATTCTTTTGAAGAAGATGACAAGGAGATAGACGATGAATCACCATCTAAAACTCCAATTGATGTACTGAAGACAATTGGTCAACATTCAGGGTTGACTCCAGAGCCGGAGAGACATCTAGAAATAGAAGTTCAAGCTCCGAGTACTTCTGGGGCGGGCAGCAGTGAAATAAATCCCGTGTCAGAAAGCACCCTGAACAGACTACGAGCTGGGCTGAATGCTCCAAAGGAAACTGAATATGAACCAGCTCCAGGTAATATTTTATTCAGCAAAGTTTTATCTTTTCCTTGCTTCATTGTCTTTTAATTTTGATTATGCTTCTTTGATTTCAACAGTTGTAGGAACTGCACCGGCTATGAGTTCGACTCAAGCCCCACTTGTCCAGACTGATATGGGTGAGGGGAGTTCACATTTGCCTAGTTCCCCGAAAGCACTTACTTCAACTCCTAGGATAGAGGCTTCTCCTGCTCCTTCCTTTACTGTTGCAGCGACTCCCGGTTTTGAAACAGGGATAGCAAAGGTCATGGAGATGTATTCCGATATTATTTATTCATATCTGGATACATTCTTCAGACGGCTTATGAAGGATGAAACTATGTCTTTCTCGGATCTTCGAGCGGCGATCAAGTTCCCGCTTTTAGCTTTGAGACAGGCTGGTTATGAGACCCAGTGTGTCTTTTTTGAGCATCTCCTGAATGATTTAGAAGCAACCATCCACAAATACTGGGAGATCAAAAAGGAGGATATTAAGTCTTTGACTGCTGCTGAGATTGCCCAATTGGAAAATGAAGCTCAAGCTCAGCTTATTGTTTTAAAAGAATTCCTCGCTCTGTCTTCTGAAGAGTTAATGGCGAAAGATGAAGAGATAATAACCACTCGTCAGAATATGGAGCGCCTGGAGAAAGATGAAACTTCAAAAGCTGAAGAGCTTAAGGAGTTGAAAGAGGAGTTGGCTCGTCTTCAAGAGCAAATTGCCTCCATGGAAAAGGAGCAATCGAAGATTGCTACTGCTCGTATGTCTGAAGCTGAACGCTGCCGACTTCTACAGCAAGAGCGGAAACTGAAGCAGGCTAACCAGATTGAAGAGACAAACCGTCGTAGCTTTATTATCGCGGATTATGATCAACGAATGGTTGGAGTTGAAGCAGCAGAGCGAATCCACAAAGCTCATGAAGAAAAGATGAATAATGTAATTGTTCGTATTCAGGAGATAATTACTCCTCCTAAATAGATCTTTTACATTTTTCATATGTTGAATTTTTGATACCTATTTGTAATCAATATTTTAACTTTGAAGAAATGAATATCTTGACTTGATTTCAATTCTGTGGATGATATTTTTGTAAAAAAATATGTTCAGAGGTAAATAATACATAACATATTTCAATAGAATAGAATATACAAATAACCTTTGTAATTCTATCAGATGATATTAAACCAAAGATAATTTTAGTTTAATACTGATTAGAGAAAATAGAATTCAGATATAAATATATCTTTGGACTCTATTTTCCATGATCTTTGAACTCGGAAATCAAAAGACTAGATATCATTTTCATAGAATAGAAAATATGATACTGAAATAGAAAATTCAGAGGTAATATGGACGTGATTTTCTATACAAGATCTTTATTAAACCCACTGGGAATATAACAAGACAGAATATCAAATTCTCTGGGAAGATGATACATGATAGAATATCAGTTTCCGCTGGGGATAACGATATCGAGATAATTTTTGTAGAGAAGATATCATTCTGATCATATATTTGCTGGAGAATAATGAAAATATTATACATAATATTTCTTTAAGAATTTGCCATTGATAGGCATCATCGTGACTTTTCCATCCATAGAGGCAAGTTGATATGCTCCATTAGAGAAGACTTTGTTTACTACGAATGGGCCTTCCTATTTCGCGTCAAATTTGCCTTTGCTCATATGTGTCATAGTCATCGAATGTCTAACAGTAAGGACCAGTTCTCCCTTCTGATATGCTTTGACTTTCACTTTCCGTTTAAAAGCCTTTGAAATTCGAGCCTGATACAGCTCGATGTTTTATTGAGCAAACAATCGCTTTTCATCTAGGGCTTCCAGTTCTTGAAGTCGAAGACGATCATTATTTTCTGTTGTAAGTTCATTGGAGATTGCGATTCTTAGAGAAGGAATTTGGATCTCGAGGGGAAGAACAGCTTCACACCCATATACCAAAGAGAAAGGCGTACATCCGGTCGCATTGCGAACTGTGGTGCGGTAGGCCCATAAACATTCACCAAGCTTCTCGCTCCAGTTGCGTTTGTTGGAAGAAACGAACTTTTTAAGAGTTTGATAATCGTTTTATTGAAAGCTTCTGCCAATCCATTAGCTACTGGATTATATGCTGTAGAAGCTAAATTATTGATCCGATGATCGTCGCAGAATCGAGTAAATTTCTGACTGACGAACTGCGGTCTGTTATCCTGAATAATACGTCGAGGAACACCAAATCGATAGATGACATGATGTTTGACGAAGTTGATAACATTAGAAGTTTTGACTTCAGATAACAGGATTGCTTCAGCCCATTTGGAAAAGTAATCGGTTATTGCTAGAATAAACCGATGTCCTTTTGATGATGGTGGGTTAATAGGACCAATGACGTCCATGCCCCAAGCCTCAAAGGGCCATGATGCCGTTGTTGGGTGTAAGAACTCTGATGGTTGATGGATAAAGTCTGCATGAATTTGACAGGCTTTACATTTCTGAGCATATTGAATGGCGTCAGCCACCATCGTAGGCCAATAATAACCCATACGTCGGATACGATCTTGAAGCTTAGGACCTGGTTGATGGGCTCCACAAACACCATCATGTGCTTCACGGACAATCTGTTGTGCTTCTTCACCAGCAATGCATCGAAGGAGAAGACCGTCGTAGGCCCGACGATATAGTGTCTTCGTTGTATGATTATAATAGAATCTGAGAGATCTACGCCGGATAGACGCTGCTTCACTCGGATTATCGGGAAGTATGTCATACAATACAAAGTCTAAAAATGGACGTCTCCAGTCTTCAATTATAGCTTCTGTTTTGTTAGAAAAGACATTCCATAGTAGAATCGGAAGAAGACGATGACACTTTGTCAAACTTTAATCCAGCATCAAGGTTGAAAGAATCTTCGTCTGGTTTATAGGGAAAAGCCAAAGCCAAATTATTCTCAACGCAGAATAGTTCTCGGTTATAAACCACTATTACTTGCTGACGTCTGATTGGTATGGCTAATACAGCAGCAAGATTAGCCAAAGCATCAGCTTCTGCATTATAGGCTCGTCGAACATGTTCAATAAAGAAACCTTCAAAGGAGGAGGCTATAGAGAGTGCTGCTCGATGATAAGATATCAAATCTTGATGACGGACTTCATATGTTCCTCTGATCTGATTGACAATAAGCTTGGAGTCTCCATAAACTTCTAAATATTGAATATCCAGATGTTTAGCAAGTTGAAGACCAATGAGCAACACATTATATTCGGCTACATTGTTTGAACATGATTGATTCAGAGAATAAGCCCTCTGAATAGTTAATCCTTCTGGGGATACAAGAACAATCCCAACTCCGGCGACAATATCGCCATTAGGACCTATTCTAGATGCTCCATCAAAGAATAGACGCCAGGTAGGAATTTCTTCAGAAACCAGATTTGAATCCAGAACTTCATCTGGAATCTCATCATATAATTTAGAATCTTCTGGAACTGCATGAGCTGCCAGGAAATCAGCAAGAGCCTGTCCTTTAACTGACTTTTGAGGAATATAATGCATGTCGTATTGAGCTAACAAAATTCCCCAATTAGCTAGTCTGGAGTTGAGAATACCAGGTTTCTTCATCATAATCCTGATGGAATTCACTCTGGAAATGACGTGAATTGTTTGACCGATAATATAATGTCGCATCTTCTGAATGGCAAACATTAATGCTAGGCATTCTTTCTCGATTGGAGAATAACGCGGTTCAGCACCTGTCATTGTGCGACTGAGATAATAAATAGCCTGTTTATGGCCATCTTTATTTTTCTGGGCAAGTAATGCACCAAGAGAATGATCCATGGCTCGAACATATAGAAGGAATAGTATTCCCGAGACGGGAGGTACTAAAACCGGAAGGTTCATGAGATACTGTTTGATATCATCAAATGTTTTTTGACATTCTTCGTTCCAGACGAAAGATACACCTTTCTTCAGAAGTTTGTTGAATTGTCTGCAGCATCCTGATAAGTTGGAAATGAATCTCCTGATATAAGCAATTCTTCCTTGAAATCCTCGTAGCTCTTTTAAGGTGCGTGGAGGACGCATCTCTTGAATGGCTTTGATCTTCTCGGGATCCACGTGTATACCTTTAGTGGTAATGACGAAGCCGAGAAATTTGCCACTAGAGACGCCTAGGAAGGACTTAGTAGGGTTCATTTTAAGTTGATGCTGACGCATTAAATCAAAGATAGTCTTCAAATCTTGGATATGATCCTCCTTTCGTCGACTTTTAACTGCAATATCATCAACATAGCATTCGACTATTTTCCGGAGATGTTCGCGGAATATAGTGCTCATTGCTCGCTGATATGTTGCTCCTGCATTCTTGAGACCAAACGGCATCACTGTATAACAATATGTACCGATCGGCGTTCTGAAGAAAGTATGTCTCTCGTCTTCTGAAAACATTTTGATTTGGTTGTATCCCGAATATCCATCCATGAATGACATTCGTTCGAAACCACATGTGTTATCGATCATGACATCGGTAATTGGAAGAGGAAACTCGTCTTTAGGACAAGCTACATTGAGATCGCGAAAGTCTATACAGACTCAGATCTTGCCGGTCTTTTTGAGGACAGGAACGATGTTAGCCACCCATTCAGGATGTTGTTCCTCTCGAATAAATCCGGAAGCCATAAGCTTGTTGACTTCAGCTTCAATTGCATCCATAATGTCTGGACGAAATCGTCGTTGTTGTTGTTTGACTGGTTTAGCATTTGGCATGATATTAAGTTTGTGCGTTGCGATCTTCGGATCTAGCCCTAGCATATCCTCATAGCTCCAGGCGAAGACATCGATATAATCATGAATAAGCTTGATCATGTCTTGCTTATCTGTTTCTGAAAGACTTTCACTGATGAATATTGGTTTAGGGGACCCCTCTTCACCAACATCAATTTGGATCAGTTTATCTTCAGTAGGAGGTTCTCTCTGCTCGAACCTGAATTCCCATTGATTATCTAATCTCTGAGCCCATTGTTCTGATTCGGGCGATATTTCAAAATCATGCTCATCTTCATCATTTTCTTGCGGGCCATCAACAGAGACCATATTGATGGATAGAATAGAACGATGAAGATCACCAATACTTGTGTTAGAATCCCAAGAGAGGGAATCGGAAGACTCAGATCATTCATCTCCATCAGATTCTGAATCCTCATGAACTACATTGATAAAGGAGGTAGGAGCAATGTAACCTAAACCACATTTTGTCCTTCCATATTTTAATGGAGGAATTCGAACATGCATTCTTCTTCCTTTTCCATTATTGAGGCTTGTTCTGAAGTCATAACCCATATTCTTGATGATATTTTTGGACTGCTGACTGTAGCGACGTAGTTGTAACCTTCCAGTATCGTCGTTTTTGTCATCTTCTTCCAGGTTAGGAGGGTTCTGGGGTCCTTTATAGAAGAATATTGGATTTTCTCCCTTCTTTCTAATGGGGACCACGAAGTATGATTTTTGTATAGATTCTAATGACACTTCTGTGTGAAGAGTTTGAACAACTCCTATAGTTAGTGGCTTTAAGCTATCTAACAATTGTAAATAACTTTGTACATGATTACAGACATCAATATACTGCAAAGGAGATGTTTCATTAATATTAGATACTGTATTTACAACAGAAGGCTGAGCCTTATCAGACTTAGTCAAATTAATGACAAAAGGGGGAGAAGAAAAGTGATCAGAAATTTTGTTTCGATTAAGATCGATAACAAAAGGCTCAGAAGAGGTGAGCTCCCTTGAAGAAGATCGTAGATAAGTAGTACGTCCACTGACTGGAATAACTAGAGTATTGGGTCTAGCCTGAGAAGATGGAGGGGGAGTAGTGCGTCCAGTGACGGGAATTATCAGTGAACTTTGTGGAGCTTGGGAAGACAATGCAGTAGTACGTCCACTGACAGGAATTATCAGTGAGTCTTGTGGAACTTGGGCAGGTAATGAAGTGGTACGTCCACTGACAGGAATTATCAGTGAGTCTTCTTCAGATGGTTTAAGAGACTGTGGATGAGTGATACGCCCTTTTACAGGAATAACAAAGGTGTCGACTTTTGATGTCTCATCGTCGTCATCCATAGCTTGCAAGACTTTTGAGTATTCATCTTTGTACATGCGAGCGTCATTGAAGTAAGCTTCGACTCCTTTAAATGGATAGAGATCTGCTACTTCTTTTTGAACCTCTCCATTATCATCAACATATTTGAAGCATTGATGAAGAGTCGAAGGAACAACATTATGTTCATGTAAGAATGGTCTCCCCAATAGGGCATTATATGAGCAACCATGATTGTCGATGATATAGAAAGTAACCTTAGTGCGAAGATCGCCTATTTGAAATTTGAAACGAATCTTGCCTAAAGGCTCACTTTTTCCTTGATTGAATCCCAAGATGGTAGTGATAGTGCTGGAAAGACTATGCACTGGTATCTTCAGTGTATCTAGCATAGTCTTTGGCATAATACTGAGAGCGGATCCTGGATCAATCAGTAGACGATCAACCTTCATAGAATCGACATATCCTGTATAATATAAAGGACGGTCATGTCGATTATCCTCTAGCAGCATATCATCCTGCGTAAAGGTAATGTTTGGAATTAATTCCAATACATTATGGCAATGAGAGACAGGTTCTGTTTCTAATTTCTTGAGGAAAGTTAGGCAGGTTTCTGCTTGCAGCAGTGCTTCACTCAGAGTTTCTCGAGTCTCTTTAGAGAGGCGTAAGAGCTCGAAGATTGACAATTTAGCTGGTGTATTGGCTAGTTGAGCCAATATATCAAAATTATAAGGCTTTTCAAGTCCTGTAGTAGATGACTTCTTCAATGGTTTGTCGAAGCGGACTTGTTGTTTGCCTTTGTCAGCTGCTATTGGTTTAGAAGGAACTGTCTCAACAGGAACATTTGAAGGTTCTTCAGTAGAGACTGGTGTTAGAGCTGTAACCGGAGGGACATCAGGAGTTTCTTCAGGAATGTCAGCATAATCTTTCAGATATATTTTTCCTGACCGAGTTTCGGCAAGAACTTCGACTTCAGATACAGGTTCAGGGTCTATCGAAACCATGTTGCAATTCTTCATCTTATTCTTGGTTCTTTTGTGCTTGATGAGAGCTTCATTCCAGAAACCAAGGCCAACACGAGATTGATTATGTCTCATAGTGATGGCTAAAGGTGCTTGGAGCCCTTTGCCTGAGTTTAAACCAGGAGCGGTGGCTAGATCATAGCCCATCTTTGCCATTAATTCACGAGATTGTGAACTATATAGATGGAATGCAGGCTTGTACATATCTTCAACTTTAGGTACAGTTTTTACCTCTGTAGGGGGTGAGTTTTCTGCCAAAACAAAAGTAGGGGTTAGAGAAAGATTGGGTGTGATACTAGAAGTCACGTTGCATGACTTAGTCTTTCCAGGCTTCTTTTTAGACAAAGGAGTCTTCCGAAGAGAAGAGGAAGATGTCTCAAACTCTGTCATTAAATCCGGGTGAATCCACATGATTTCTCCCTTCTTAGTTGTGACAGGAACAAGTCTTTCATTCTGTGCTGGTGGGATGTTCACAACCTCGAGAGTTGCTTTGGGGATAGGAACAATCCCACTTTCCACCATTAAAGGAAGGAAATCACCGAACTGCATTGAAATCACATTTGCTGTGACTGTCTTGTCTTTGGGTGTCAGTGTCACATCTCCTGACTTAATCATTTCCTGGATCTTTCCTTTTAATACATAGCAAGACCGGATTGTATGATCCAGCATTCTATGATATGGACAGTATTTTGGATGATCCGTCTTATTGGCTTCATCAGGCTTTTTGATTTCTGGCAATTGAATCTTGTTACCTTTGAGCAAGCATTCAAAGATACCCTGAACATCATCATCGTCGAAAGAATACTCTTTCTTCGGTCGAGGAGGTCTTTGTTGTTGATTTGTCGGAGCTGGGGTAGCTTGAATAGTCTTTGTCTTCTGACTATTGTTCCGGAGATTGACTTCAAGAGCCTCTTTTCCTTTACGATTGTTGGGTCGAGCACTATTGCTAGCACTCTGATTTGATTCTTTAGGAGCCATTTGTACCCCCAGGCCTTTGAAGGTCTCAGCACTGACTTCGGCAGCTTTGGCACTGACGATGAATGAAGGCCAATCTTGGAACTGAGTGGACCCTGTCCACATGCTGATGATTGGTAAGAGATTCGACTTGCAAGTGTCGATAGTAACAGCATCGGGAGTTCCGAGAGGCATTTTAAAGGCTTCTCTTCTGAATCTTTCAATGAAGTCTTCGATAGTTTCATTATTTTTCTATTTAATTCTTATGAGGGCTGACATAGTCATGTCATTGAGCCCTTCATAGAACCGTTCAAGAAACATTTGTTTGAAACTGGCAAATGAGGTAATGTACCCATCAGGGAGACTTCTATACCATTCATAAGCCGTTCCTTTGAGACATCCGACGAATACCCGAGTGAGGAGAGCATCGCTTGGTTGCAACTGATCAGTCATTACTTCAAAGTGATTAATGAAATGACTTGGGGAGGTAGTCCCATCAAAGAAAGAGATGGTCGGAGGTTTGTATTTTGGTGGATACGATACTTGCTTCCATTCTATCGGATAAGGTTGCTTGATGCCTAACCTTTGTAAACCATCCTTCTGTTTGAATGCCTCAAATTGAGTTCGGAGATTCCTTAACTCTTCAGTAACAATTTCGGAAGATTGTGGAGTTGTAATTTGTTGAGTGTAATTGGGAGGAGGGACTGCAGCATATGTACCACCCCCAGCTCCGGACTGACTTGGAGTGGGTTGTACAGGAACATTAGATTGTACCCCCGGAATAGTAGAGGGTTCCGGGTTTGGGGCAACAAGAGTATTTAATACCACTAGTGGTACTGCTTGTTGGACTTGCTGAGTTTGATACTGAGCTTGCATAAGAGTATGCATAGCATTCAATGTATCTGCCATAGCTCGTAATTGTTGTTCCAAGGAAGAAATCCTCTGTTCATGAGCTTCAGTGCTAGTCGAAGGTTCATGATTGCCGTCTACCATGTAAGTGGTAACCATTCGAGGAATAGATGATGAAACAGTCTGTTCTGAATCATCGCTGTGAGAATCAGTATCTTTTTTGGGGCTATTTACGGGAGTCAATACTGGAAAGTTGGACTCTCCAAGGAAGTCCTCTGTTATCTCTGGATTATTACTTGGATGAGAAGAAGAAAAGACCCTGGTCAAGGCTCCGGTCCTGGATCGGGTGCCGAGTTAAACACCATCTTCAGAATCTGATATAGCATCAGACCGTATGCTACCCCCAATATTTTTGGAGGTCATGTCGACAGAAGCATAAATAGGTTCATCTTCATCCAATATGGGTTCATATTGAATCCGTTCGAAAACAGATCGTCTTTTTGGTGAACAACAACACTGAATCACAACCCGAGGTTGAAAACTGCAACCATGCTTTTCATGGCAAATATGAGCAATGTCATAGCCAGATGGAGTGTCGATTCTCCGTTTGTTTTGCAAATGTTCCCGGAGATCTGTAGGAACAGATTGGGAAGTATTGGAAGATAGTTTCTGTGTAGAAACTTGTCTTTTATTCCTCTGTCTTCTCGGTTCTTGAGTATATAAAGACCGATTAATTTGAGCAACATAGTTCTTGGCATATTCTGCATCAGGGTCTAGTATACTTGCCTCAGTGGAACCGAGACTATTCTGGTTAAGCTTATTACGAAGATCCCTAGGAGATATGACTTTGGTATCAGTCTTGGATACTTGTAATTTACTTTTCTCAGATCGAGAAATTTTGAGAGAAGGAAGATGGACATTATTCCGACTAGGAGTCGGTAATAATCCATCTTTAGAGGAAGTAGCCAAAAGGCGTTTTCCTTTGTTTGATCTAGTAAGAGTACTAGTCAAATTAACTCCAGAGGTAAAGACCTTAGGAGTAGAGGAGTTGACTAAAGAGTCTTTCTCCTTGGTTGGCACAAGATGTGCAAGTTGTGGGGGAATCATTTGTATGTTCTGTGGAAGAAAACCCCCAGCTTGATTTTGAGAAACAGTCAAAGGACTGTATCGATTGGCATACGCTGACTTTAGTTTGGAATTCTGGTCATACGCTGCCTTTTTATTAGCATACGCTAGTTTTAGCTTAGCGTACGCTGCCTGCTGTTGGCTTTTGTACGCTACCTTTGCTATACGCTGCCCTTTGACTGCCATACGCACAGAGTCATTAATGGCTAAAGAGCCGACTGCTGTTGTAAGAGTAGAGGGAGAAGAGACTTTGACATATCCAGAGATGGTTTTCCTTAGACATGCTGACTTGGTTAAAGAACCCACTTTGTCAGCGTGACTAGGAGAAGCCACTGTTGCCGCGTTCAGAGAAGCCGAAGCATACTTCATTGAAGTTGAAGACGTGTTCTTGTCAGCGTGAGAAATGACAGAAGCGTCTCGGGATGTCGAAGAAGACTTAGGGACATAGACAGAGCGTCCCTTCTTCTTGGCAGCAGGAAGAGCGGAGGAAGCAGTTCGGCCCTCCTTCGCCTTGAGCATTTTTTCGTAAGCAGATTGGTCGAATTGCACGACCATCGTCTTCTTCGTCGAGCCGATCGACGAAGTATCGCATTGAGTTGTTGCTATCTCATTGGAGGAGACAGCTTTCCCCAGCAGAGTCGCCAATTTGTTTTCCATAAATAAATTCACTTTATTTATTGTGTTTCTGGGAAAATTACAACTGTAGGAATCTAATCTAGAAGACGATTACTTTATCCCTTGGACGATGCGATGAAGAAAACTCGAACTTCGAAGAACTTGGACAGCAACTGGGCAATCTCTTTGTTCTCTCTGAATTGACTGTAGTGTCTGATGAAGATGAAGAAACTCTCTTTTATAGAGTTCTAGATAACTGTTCTGAAGCATACGCTCAGTCAGTTACTTGACGTGTGCATAACTGCAGGGACGCGTGGCGAATTCTGGTGGAGACACATTGGAGTGCGATTGAAAGTAGTAGAATATATCTAGGAGAGATTGGTGGCATGGATGCCACGTTGTATAACTTCTGAATAAGTGGGTAACTGAGTACAGGACACGTGAGAACGTGTGTTGACTGTACGTTGAAAGTCATCCTGGATGCATTTGCTATAATACACTATCTTTGTTGAAGAAGAGTCATACGCTAGCTTTTGAAGGCACATATCTTGCATACACTGACTTGGACAATATAGAGCTGTATAAAGCTGATACGCTCATTTTATTGATAAAGAGTCGTATGGAGTCCATACGCTCATTTGATTGGCAAGGAGTCGTATGGAGTCCATACGCTCACTTGGTTGGCAAGGAGTCGTATGGTGTCCATACGCTCACTTGGTTGGCAAGGAGTCGTATGGAGTCCATACGCTCACTTGGTTGGGCAAGGAGTCGTATGGAGTCCATACGCTCACTTGGTTAGGCAAGGAGTCGTATAGAGTCCATACGCTCACTTGGTTGGGCAAGGAGCCGTATGCATTGAGGGAGTAAACACGTGGCTGTCTTCAATCTTCTCAAATACGCCATATCTTCTAATACTGACAAATATCTCTTGAGCGTTGTGCTGCAGATATGATGGCTGACAGACTGTCAGAAATGACAGTAATGATGGCTGTGCATTTATGATGGCTGCTGAGCTGTCCTCGTAAGAGACAAAATCAATTGTCGAAAACCTATACAACGGCTAATCTTCATAGGGCAGCTGTCTTTGCACGAAAGACAAAGTGTCAGATTCATCCTTCATTAAATATATGTTGTGCTGTCATCTCAAGAAATACTAAAATATTTACTGAGCGTACGGCCTTTAGATGAGCGTATGGCCTTGGCTGAGCATATGGCCTTGAGCGTATGGCTTTGACTGAGCGTATGGCCTTGAGCGTATGACTTTGGCTGAGTCTTATGTCAGCGTGTCATAATTTTTCACACCCTACAGAGTGTAACCGAGTGGTGTGGTCTAGGTAACTCTGTATTGAGGGAGTGTATCACCCCAATGTAAGGTTGTATGGTGCAGGAAATGAGCAAGACAGCAGCACACAAGGGGAGTCATATATATGACAGTCCATCTATAGCACTGTTTAGCCATGCCCTATTTTAGTTAATTAAAATTACCCTGTTTTAATTAACTTTTACTGGATATAGAGTGTAACAGATTTTTAACTCTTATATTGGTTTTTTCCAGCTTGTTACTGTAATTCTTGCTAGAATAATTGTACTTCCCATTTAAAATGTTTTCCAATTTTTCCCATCTTCACTTAAACTTCCTTTTTCACTTGAAGCTTCCTTTGTCACTTGAAGCTTTTTCTGTACATTGTTTTTTTTCCAACTTTTTTGTACGCAGGTCTGAACTGTTTGGAAGAACTGTTAGTAGGTTTGTACAATTTGTTTAAATCTTCACAAACTAATGTGGTCTAGTCTGTACAATTTGGAAGAACTTGTCTTTCTTTTCTGGTTGTTCGTGTATAGTTAGCAGGTTGCTAATATATTGGCATATCTTCATTTGCAGGTCCTTCAAAAGCATTCTGGATATGCTAAAATGATGGGTGACGATCTTGTGATGATAAAAAGTTTGGGTTAATTTTTGGGTTCATGTTGGATATACTAAAAACATGGTGTAATGGTGGAGACAATGGGTTTATTTTGTAACAGATGTTGTGGGTGATGTATAGTGTTTTGGATTTATTTTGGAAAAGGTGGTTAAGGATGCTTAATGGGTTCAGCATTTTGTATGTAATGGTGGAGACAATGCGTTCATTTTGTAACTGCTGCTGTGGGTGATGTAGTGTTTTGGATTTATTTTGGAAATGGTGGTTAAGGATGCTTAATGTTAAGCTTTTTGTTGTTTATCAATTGAACATATATAGTTATATATGAATTTTGTTGCCTTCTACTTAATGGTAAAGAATGCTTGATGTTGTTAAGCTTTTTTTGTATTGGAGCTCTGATGCCTGGAGATACATCTGGAGACACATCTGAGGACAAGCTTGACAACGTCCATGATTATATGAATTATGTGTATTTAAATTGTATGTTTTATAGCTGAAAAATACAGACAATAATTTCTTAAGTGTTACTTTTGGGATAGTTATGTAATTGTCCTAGATATAAACGACATTCTTTTATAACGCTGGCAAATTTGTTTAGGACGGATGTTACTCGTCATAAACTCTTTTATTTTGGGACGGTTTTGTAAACCGTTGTAAACATGTAATAATTCAAACTCTTTTGGTACGGTTACATTTTTCGACCCTAAAACCAAATTAGGACGGCATTTTTGGTCCTAAAACTTTTTGCCACACCACCCTAATAGCACTGTCACTTACCGTCCTAAAATTCGTCCCAAATCACAATTTATGACTGATTTGGGTCTTTTTAAGACGTATTTTTGGGGTCCCAGAAAGACACTTTTTTTGTAGTGATATAGAACTTCTGGAGGAATACCTCCGCTCGATCTTCGGGGCCTGGTGGCAATAAACTGCAGTTGTGGTGCAGTAACCAGCCCATTAAATAAGTATAGGGCATCTCCACCCAAGGGAAATCCTTACGGTAGGAAGCATTACTGATTAGCTCCTCACCAAATGCTCGCAGACCAGCATTTATCCGACACACTATTGCTGATAATAAGCTGAGTCTGGTCTTGAACACCAAACGTACTGCTGGCCATAGTAAGTTTTGGTGAATTTTGTCGACCGCACCTGTCCCTGGTACGACCCATTTCTGCAGCCACAGAGAAAGAAAGCCCGCCAGCAAGGCTTCCTTTGAGATCTTTCGACTGCCATGCTTCAGATTGCTCAAAACTTCAGTCCCCGCAGGGATTTCTCCAGTCTTGGTGGTCAGATACTGATCCGAAGACTTATGTGTGATCATCAAACCATGGATCATATCCGATGGAATTATTGAACAAGGGTTGATGGTTTGAGCCTTGTTGTCTTCGAATCTTTCCTTGTCATCCTTGGATATTCTATCCTTATGGCAGAATAGATAGGTTGTTCATTTATTGGTGTATGCCAAATGCGACCCACTTTCATACGTATTGGTGCAAATAAGATAATGGCACATCAATTCTTGATATACTTTGACTAAACCAGGATTTGTCTTGCTAATCTCTTCTAGTTTCTGGTTGGAAGGAATGTATTCTTCATATGGAGCTCCTCCCATTGGCAGCTTAGAGATGAATTGTATCTCATACAGTGCAAAACCCATTTCTCCTATTGGGGTTGCAAAAGTCCCTGTTGAGCTGATGTACAACTCCATCAAAGCTAAGAACAAGTTATTGTTCATTGGTATGCCCAGACTGGTAGAGGCTACTGCTTCAAACAACCCAATGGCTCGTAGCTCTGTTTCAAAGTGTTGTATGACCCAGGCACTGAGTTGAATCCAGTTCTTATTATGTGGGGTTATCCATCCTGAAAGCCTAGGGTTAACCTGAGGATATAATACTGAAACGTTCATAAACTTGTTTATGAACATTGGTATCTGCACTGGCTGGATCATAGCTGAATCCTCGCTTGGTATGAATCCAGGCTGTAAACCGAAGAAAGGGACAACACCGCCACTGGGAGTGCTGATATGATAGCCCATCTGGTTGGACCCGTCTCTCTTTAAAATAATCTTGCCTGGTCTACAATGACTGTTGGGAGTCAGGTTCCAGGCCATATGTTTTGTATGGGTGGAATGAACGAACGAAGACAGGGGATAATCCTTTGACATTGATGGGAGGTACATCGCTCTCTCCCCAAATCTAAATACCCAGGATTCCTTATTGGGATTTGTTTGAGATTTGAAGTCAATGGCATCTCCAAACAAGAAGGCAGGCTTCAAAAATTGTTGGCCATCCAGTGATGTCAACAGCTCTCCATTTATCAAAGTCAGCAGCATCCTGTCTCCTGAGCAGCTATCAGTTGTTGTCTTTCTTCAGGGTACTGTTTATCTGATTGTGGGAACTCAACATGAGACAGATTCTCCAAGTAGTTGGAACCCAAGATACAAGTTGGGGAACCAAAGATTTCAGAGAGAGGATGAATCTGCAAGTCCACTGCAAAAAGAAGATCAACAAAAATCAAGATTAGTAGAATTTAGAATTGATCTTTATACAAAACTTTACGCAAATGCTTCTACGCAAATGAGTATTCGTGCGTAAGGATTTTTCTCTACACAAGAGTTATTTTACGCAAGAGAAGATTTGTGCGTAAAGTATTCTTGTTGACAAAAAGTTTTCTGCGCAGACTTATCTCTGTTCAAAAGAGTAAAGTTATACGCATGAAAACATATAGTATTTTGACTTACTTTACGTTGGCACGTATAGACGTGAGCGTATGTTTTTTTTACGCTGGCACACATAGATGTGGGCGTATTTAATGCTTAACATTTTTATGCGGGCACGTATTGACGTGAGCGTATTTTTGTTGTTTAAATTTTACGCTGGCACGTATTGACATGAGCGTATTTTGTTGTTTACATTTTACGCTGGCACGTATAGACGTGAGTGTATGTATTTTTTTACGCTGGCACGTATAAACGTGGGCGTATTTGGTGATTCTTATTCTACGCTGACACGTATAAACGTGGGTGTAAAGTTTAGGGTTCGGTTCTTCTTCTTCTCTGACGAACCCGTGGCTAAATTAGGTAGGGTTCTACCTATCATGGCCGGAGCCACAGCAGGATTGGTCCTTCAGGTTGCCTCCGACGATGCGACGGTGGTTTCCATACGCCCACTCCTCGATGAAGCAGCGACGGGCTTCTCACCCTTGGCACCGGCGGTGGTCTTGCTCTTGGGGGCCATTGATTTGAACTGAGATTTCGAAGAAGAGAATAAAGAAGATAGAGATTGCAAGAATGAGTAAAGATTCTCTCTCTACTCGCAAAGCTCTATTTATAGAGAATTTTGAAATAGGTTCAAATTCCTAAAATTTATGCTGACTATTGGATATCCCGAATATTACGCTTCTAAGCTGACTGTTGGGTATCCCGAACTTTACGCAGACTGTTGGGTATCTCGAACTTTACGCGGACTGTTGGATATCCCAGATTTTTATGCTTCTGTCCAAGTATTTCAAATCTTAGAAAAAATTTGAAAACTTTGAAGGAGGTCTTGTAGAAGCATAAATAAATTTTATAGACCAAGGCAAAGAAGTTGAGAGCTTTACGCAAGTCAAACTAAGTCAGATTCAAGTTTTACGCAGAGATTAAACAGAGTCTAACTCTACACGAACTACTTTACGCGAGAGCCATCCTCAGCCTTTACGCAAGAGACAGGCTGTCCACATCGCATTTAATATGCGTGATACTGCTCTGACAGAATGATTTTCTGACAGTACATTACACAGAAGCCAAAAAAAATTTATACCAAACCCAACACTTGTCGTTTAGTGTGCAGATAGGCTACTTTACGCTCAAGAGACCATTTCCTTTACGCATTAAAGCTATTTGAGTCTTTACGCTCAAAGATTTCGTGTGCGTAGAGTTTATTTGAGCTAGCTATACGCTCAAGGCTACTTTTCAGCCACTTTACGCAGGAATTCTATTTTGGGTTATTTTATGCCCAGTCTACTACTTTACGCAGGAAGTTTGTTTTGGGCTATTTTTATGCCCAATCTTTTCTGGCTATGTGAGAACGTGGTCTGCATACGTGGCTTTCATGCCACACTTATCGAAGAACGTGTGTACGTGCTCTCCCCATATTTTTGAAGTTGTGGGACACGTGTCACCATGCGTAGAGATCACAACTCTATATGGGAGACGTGTCATCATACGTAAAGGTTGATTTTCAATCGTGGGTGACAGTTACTTGCGTAGGGACCCAATTATGTTGCTTTTTACGCACAGAGGGTCTAGTCTATAAATAGACTTATTTTTAACAGATGAAAACATCAAGAGATATACAGAGAAGGAGATTCTGAGAAAACTCATACTTTCTGAGTGATATTTCCAGAAGCATTTCTTCAACTTTTTTTTAAGAACAGGGTGAAGCAAAGCAGGAAAGCATTCGACTGTGCCATCAGTGCCATTGTGTCGATACCTTTCTGGTGACTTAGTTCTTCCGATTGTTCATCTTCTTCAAGCAGTTCTCTACATCATCATCGTATGGTCCAAGGAACAAAGTGATCGCTCTCAGATCAGACTTCTATAGCAATACTCTCCAGAATTTATTTGTACTTTTGTACTTTTTTTCGTTTTCTTTCAAAAGCCAATTTTAGGTATTTTGTTAAGTAAAACAATCATGGTTGTGGTTATAACTATAGGAGTCCTAGGACAGATTTGGTTTGTCATTGTGAGCCTAGTTTAGTCGAATTGACTGACAAGTTGACCAAGTTGACAAAAGTCAACTTTGGGTCAAATTTGATCCAATTCAACTCAAACGAACTTAGAATGACCTAAAAACTTGTGTATAACCTAAAAATTAGTAAAAAGACTAGTTGACCAATATTTGACCAGGTTTGACCAGCATTGACAAGGTTTGACCAGAGTTGACCAAGGGTTGACTTTGACTAAAAGGGACCTAGAAGCATGTAGTCTTATATTGTAGCTATTTCCTTTGATATTTTAGACTTGGTTGTGACATGTGTATACTTTAAATAGGTTTATATTGTCCCGGTTTAGCTACACTTCATCATCAGTAGTTCAGTTTTCCAGACGAGTACATCCTCTGATCTTTTCATACTTGTTTGGATATGTTCTCTTGTTATAGACTAGTATACTTGATGCTGACACGATGTTCACACGGATTAGTACCCTACGGATCCTTTCATGCGATGTTATCCCCTCGGATACATCGAGTATATCATGTTCATATACTTTATCGTGTTCATCATGTACTCTATTTATTCATATTTATCCATGTACACTCATATGTTATTCATGTACACTCATGACCATATGAGCTCCATGTATATAAGTAGTTGTTATCCATGTGCAATAACATATCATGACTCGATCCTTGTGTATTGGTTGGGGGCAGGGTGAGTGTAGTTGGTTATGTGATCATTATCTCCAGTAGGTATTCATGTGAAACTCCATAGTTTATCCATGTGCAACCCAACCTGTTTATATAACCAATTTATGCTCTAAATCACGTAGATAGTTATATTTCTCTATTTCTCATAGTCATATCTAGTCTTGATATTCTCTCTCTTGTTGATTTTCTTTACAGCGTTTCATGTATAATTTTATATAGCTTGCTTTATATGTCCAATCCTGATATGAACTGTTGTGAGAGATATGTGCTCGTTCCGTCCTGATTGGGCATGTTAAAATTTTTACAGGTGATGATGAAGAGTTCTACCCGACTTATTATGGCATTGTCTTAGATGACACTGGTGACGTTGACCCTTAGAAGGATCCAACAGTCGCTGAGGACTTGTCCGTAGTTTAGCTGAGACTTAGTATCTTATTGTCTTTTTATTGAGACATTATGAGTTGTACCTTGAGATTTTGTTCTGGTGGTTTACACCTAGACTTTTATTTATATCTGTGACTCTCTTGAGATTTATTCTTTTATTCCATCTTAGTTGTTGTGATTGAGTTACTTATTAATTTATTCTCCATTCGGAGCATATTCTAGACTGTGTTAGATATTGTGACCCAGGACAGCGTTCTACCGTCGACACTGCGGTGTAGGCTGGGCGTACTTCACTTCTCGTGCCCTTTCACTGGGTGCGGGTCGTGACAACATGTTGCATCCCACAGAGAATATTGTCCTTTGCATCCTGCGCTAGCATAATCTATATTTTATCTTTATCAAGCTACCAAAGGTTTGCAGTGCTTCACTATGTATTTCAAATTTCAATTTATTGTCATTTGTCAGATGGTATGAAAGTTTTTGACTTTGTTTTTGTTCTCTCAACTTCAAGTGGATTTCATTCCAGATGGTAATCCACAAACATATTGTGTCTCTCTTTAGCATACATAGACATCTCCATATTTGATGTCTTGTATTACAAAGTATTTTAGTTTTACTCTATTAAAAAATTACTAGTTGATCTGGACTGTTTCTTTAACAACATACAATATTTTTTTCCTGAGTTTACATGATTTTCTTTCCAAATCAATTGTTGCCTTCCATTTTCTGCCTATATTTTCTGAGTAAGCTGTCTGAATTTTTTGCCATGATATGTCTAAGCCCAATTTTTTATATGTCAAGATATATATTTGTCATTATTATTATTACATGATTTAGCCCTTTCATTTGGAAATACTAATGACCATAATGAGGAGATGAAAACTTCTTGGTTTATGCTTGAGTATCAGTTCTACTTCCAATTTATGTGATTGGTGCCTCATATTTCTACATGTATTAATGGTGATTTCGTTTGATTTGTGCATGTTATCATTCTCTATGCTGCCTTGAATTTTGTATGCTTGAATTCTTAGTTTGTGCTTGTGAAGATTGGTGCCTCATATTTCTACATTGTCAAGTGATTCAAATTATATTGAGTTCTTGTGTATGCAGCAATAAAGTCAAACTGCATTGATAATTCTGTAATAGTGAGTTCAATATCTATATAAGAACATGTAGGGAAGTATTGATAATTTATGTTCTAGTTCTCTCAAGAACTCGCTGAAAAATAAAGGTGCATACTGTGAATAGGGTAAAGTTATGGATATGGGAGGGATGTGCTCCGATTTGGTTTGCTACTTTTTTTGGTTTCATTTGTATAATTATCACAGTTTGGATGTTTAAGTGGTATGGAAACTACATACAGATGTGGGATATGTGTACTTTGTGGTTGGATATGTTTTGTGGTTGGACAAGTGATGGATATTTGTATTGATGTTTGTGGTGGGACGGGTTGAAAGTTTTTTGTGTATGAACAATACAGTTTGTTAATATGAAAATTGGATTTTGTAGTAATTTGGTGCATGTGTATCTTCTGGATTGATATTATGTGTGTTTGATTAATATTATATAATTTTTGACAGAATTTTGGCTAGCTTCTCTTGACGATTGTCAAACGTCAATTTTAATTCAAATCATGTTGTATAATAGCTGTGAATAAATACTTTTCCTGACGGGTTTTGTCCGTAAAAAAAGGGTTTTCTTGATGGCTAATAGCCGTCATCTAGGCCAGAGTCCAAAAAAGTTTTCGCCTACATTGACGATTTCTAAAAACTGCTATCATGACGGCTAAAAATAGTCAAGAAAACTAATTTACATGACGGCCAAAAACCGTCAAGAAAATCCCTACCATCGACCGTCAAGAAAATGGGGGGCTTTTCTTGACTCTGGCCTACTTCATGGATCCGCAGCCGTCAAGATACCCATTTTTGACAGAAAAAAACCGTCAAGAAAAGCCTTTTTTCTTGTAGTGAATTTCCAGAACACACACGAAAAAATTACACGACTTGTATTATACTTATTGTATGGAACATCCAGTGCGGCATCGAGTAGAGTCAAGAGTGATTCGATTGTGGTGGGCAACTTTTAGAATCAAAACGAAGCAAGCATCCTGAGAAAATTGAACCTAGAGCTCTTATACCACTTTGTCATGCCCCGACTCGAAAAATTGTTCATCCTCGCTTGATTTCACCGAATCAATCGTCCTCGCTAGGACGTGATGTCATAAGAGTCTGGAGTTGCACTCGTACAAGACAAGATGACAAATACTCCAAATGGTTATCTTTGATTTGTTATTAGCAGCGGAAAAAACAAAGTATACAAAACAATTCTCTTTATTGATAATTGAACTGAGGTTACAAAGGCTTTTAATAGCCCAACTGAATTTTCCAGATTGGCTTACAACACTCAGGTTCTCTCTTGCCCACAAAGAATTTTACCGTTTCATACATCATGTCTTATATATCCTGGCCACATCATTACGTTGCAAGTCCGAATGTCAATGCGGTCGCACGCCTCAAAATGCTACTGTATTCCATGTCTCAGCACGTTCAAGCGAAGCTCCATCGCGAGCAATCCGTTACCTGTATCCTACAAGCAATCTGGTGGAGGATCAGTACTAATACTCTTACGTACTGATATTGACCCACTTTACTAAATCGACATTAAGTAATGTATTGAATCATATAGCATACAAGTTAGTGATCTTTCTATCTTTGCCTTAGGATAAGTTTCATAGAATATTCGAAAGCAGTAACGCATGTTATCATGGCAAGCATGTTAATTGATTCGCATACGCAAGCAGGCAACCAATATCAATCTCGTGTTATTTTGTGTCTTCTTACCAACATCAATGCATTCACCCTTGCCCGACGCAAGGTGAATACGCCTACCATCTTCCCCTGTCATGTTATAAGTGATCTTGTGTAGGATCTCTGTGTGCCTCCACTTTTAGTCCACCGTTCTTTAACTATATGAAAGTCGATGGCATTCCAAGCCAAAATGGACTCACTCAAATTATATGTAAGACGGTGATCGCTCCATCTGAGATTGCTAATCCCTTATCCGGAGGACCTCAAATTACTCAGTAAGTGGCTTATCGCATCAATAGCATGTCGCAAGCCATCTTAATGAAGTATACCATCAATACCGAATTTCTCAAACCATATCCCTGCTAGGCCGAACGATCCCACCGCCCTAGCATACCTTCAAGGGAGCCATCACATACCCGTCCATGGGCTATATATCTCAAGTCTATTAGACCATGCAACGTATCTTATTTTTATACAACCAAGCAATTTGCCTATCTCTATTTCCATTGGCATAATGCCCGAAGTCAATATTCATCAATGAACACCCCAAAGGCCATGAACATTTCGAACGTACCATGCCACATTCGACAGTTCTACCTCGTACGACAACTATTCTCTTCGCAATGAAGCCATCTTTTATGAGTCTCATGCACGTACGCATGCTTTTACATAATTGTTCTTTATTCTTCCAGTCGTGCAAGTGATGCATGCCTCGATTGCATATTTCCATGTTCTATGCTTTAGTGATCAATGTTCATGGCTCGTGCACTAGGGCACTCGCCTCAATAGTCTTTCAATGTGCTATCTTTCTAACTCATGCTCGAAGGCACGAACGACTCGTGCATGGAGGCACTCGTCGTTATAGTTATCCCATGTTCTTCTGGCTTGTGCACTGAGGTGCTCGCCTTTGCAATATTTCGATGTTCAATAGCAACTCGTACATTTGATGTACGTTTTAATCCAATTGTTCTATCTAGTGTTCGACATACGCTATGATTTCTCTCCTTTGAGCCACGCCCGTGGTCTCGATAGGTTAACTTAGCATACAATGGTATATTTTACTTAGGCATGACGGAGTAGAAAAGAAGGGTCAAAGTCCTCCCATCTTAAGCCGATGTAATTTGTCGTTTCGTCGAGCCAATGCGGCTCAATTTCATAACTTTGTTGCACGACCAACTCTTCTGACTTAGCCATTCGAACACTTCATGCTTCGTTGAATTATCCGACCGATTTGGCTTACCGTGCCTATGTCTCACTCCGTTGCGAGGCGATGATTTGGTTTTACGGACTCCGTTGCAAACAAGGTAAAATATCGACCTCTTATATTTTAGCGTAAACGTATAGCCTGCACACGAAACTAACTAAAATCAATATTTGATCGAATCGGACTTGTGCGTTGCATCGATTTGATTTCTTAGAATCTTCAAACCAACTCAATGCTTTCTCTCGGGCCAACTTAACACTTACATCAATCTTACTTGATGCATTCCTCAGGTCAACGTAACTCTTTGCATTGATTTGCATCAATACACATTTTGGGTCAACGGAACTCTTCGAGTTAACGACTCAGCATAATGTACCATGCGTAGCGGGGTATTATCAATCATACGTGCAGTGTATGATTAACACTCACGGAAAAAACAATATCATGCACGAAAAGGGTATGATCACATATCTATACTACTATTCTCCATCCCTACTGCTACAGTAGATCCAACCATGGTACATTATGACACGGGATACTCTGAGAAGGTAGCTAATCCTCTCAGGAATCGATGTCTATACAATGCACAAGAACAATAATGGAGCTTACACAGGGTATAATAAGACATACAGAAATAATATCTCATGACGGGATCTGAAAATACTAATCTGTGTAACCAACGTGTCAAGAATTCAAGGATATCTACACTAAATACAAGAAACATAGAAAATACCATAAGTAGAAAATTATCAAAGAATGTACTCGTCAGAGATCCGGTGTGTAGTATCAACACTGTCCGATATAGTGCCTCGAAGTCCTAAATATGGAATATTATATCAATACCAAATTTTGTAACGAATATAAGTTAAACTAATCCAAATCTAGGTCATAAAGTCATTTCTAGGTTAAAACAGTCAAACTTGGTCAACTCTATGTCAAACTAGTCAAACTTGGTCAAACTAGCTATTTCTAGGTTGTTTGAGTCTATCGCTATGATATTGGGTCCATACACTATGTATCTACCTATATAGTATACCAATAGGCTCTACAATCTAATACCTTAGCAAATTTACCTAATTACCTATGTATCTTACCATATGCATTACCTTACATATACCCATTACCTACTACCCTACACCTAGGTATTACTATGCCCCATTACCTACTATCTATAAATTACTTACACATTTCAATACATGTATATACCCTTGAATCTACCATTAGACTTACCAATCCTATTACCTAGATACCTTACCCAATCATTTACCTATACACTTTATCCTAGCTAAACCTTTACTCACCTAACCACATTTCCCTAATTTCTAACCCTTTCCTACTGATGCTTTTGACCCTCTCATAAATGACTATAGGTATATGGGTACATACACCTTCATTAGGGCCTCTCCATGCACGCACGTGTTCAGTTCCTATGCACGATCTACATAGGGTCACCAACATGTCAAGAGGGTGCCTGTGCAGGCCCCTACTCCTGTTCCCTGCAGTTGCAAGGGCAGTAAGCCCTGCTATTCCCTGTGCCTAATGCATAGAGACTCTTCCTCTTTCATTTCTTCCTTTACTAACTACCTATTCACCTAATGCGCTAATACCTACCTAATTCCCTTGCCAAGATACACATGTGTGCACATCACACAGGTAATATGCTGCCCCTACAGTAGTGACTACTACCAGGTTCCTCTCTCCCTTGTTTACCTTTCCTTCCTAAATTCTAACACCCACTGTTGTTAGCCTCAACAAGTGTTGCTGCTTCCTGCTTCTCTTTTCCCTCTACCTATTTCCTGTAGGCTTGATTCTTAACAAGCAGTGAGTACTGCTGATGTCCTCATAATTTCTTCCAATTTTTCCCTTTGCAACAGCAATCTGCTACTGCCAAGTGCTGCCCCCAATTAGTAGGGAATTCCTGCTGCTGCAAACCATCTGCTGTGCATTGCTGCCAATGCACTGCTGTAACTGCTTTGCCTAGTAGCTGATGTCCTGCACCCTGGACTTCCTTGCCCTGTAGTAGGCTACATAGGCCAAGGCTTCCTTGGCCAGTGCACAGGGATGCACCTGCTGCCACTGCCCGCTGTTGGCTTCTTTTCTGTAGTCCAGTCCCCCCTGTGCACACATGTGCACAGGTGAACATTTCACCTGCCTATCCCAACACTTGACACTTGTTTCCTATTACCTACTAGAACTATTGCTAATAGCAGTCCACCCTCTTCTACCTGCTTCACTACCTTTCCATACATTTGCCCATCCATTTTCCTATCTATCCTTACCCATCACTCACATACGTACACACACAAGTGTGTAGGGTATCACCCTCACAACACATACACACATATATAGATGTGCACATATAGGATAGTAGTTATATCCATATAGGTGTCACATACCCCCATGTGCCTAATGACACACACAAACACCCACACATATGTAATGTATATAATTATATTTATATATAGAGACACATATATATACATATGTACATAACCCCTATATTGACATAGGCACTAATAAGTATCCACACACACACACACACACACTAGTCTAATAAGGGTACTTACACATGTGTATCAACAAGACCCACACCTAGGCCCAACACACATACTTGGTGTGCACCACCCCGTATCGCACTAATCCACGATACGGTTGTGATACGGCTAAGATACCTATACCAAACCTTGTCCGAATCCTACTCAACCACATAGACAAGTCCAATATATCTATTTAAACATAATTAGTGAACTTCTAAGCTAGTGTTAAGTGTCATGTAAAATAGAGCATGTGCACCACATGTGTAGGAGTCCAAAAACCTTAAATTGATCCCATGTCCTATCGTATCATGACACGACGTACACATATTCATTTGTGGACACGAACTAGACATACCCAACCAAATCTATACTAATTAGGTCTAACAAACCTAATATCAAACACTTGGTGTGTCATTCTCGGAATTTCTTAAAAAATGGCATAAAACTCATTGTAGCTTCCAAATAGAGATTCATTACTCTCAAAACTCTTTCTATGGGTAGTCCTAGTCCATGGGTGAATTCCTAAGGATTCAATATAGCAAATAGAGTCTAAATAATAAGGAAAGTGAGGTGTATACCTATTGGGAGATGGATTCCTAATGAAAGCCAAATGGGTACTATCCGGACAGGTAGCTCCTAGCAAATGGATTCCTCTCCTTGCTCCTACTCTCCAAGCTCCTTCTACATTTCCTCTTATGTAGAGAGTATGTTGGGAACGCGGTGTCCCGAACCGAAGCTGACCCATAAGTTACGATATTGAATTGGGCCCATATGCCTTAAAAGATAATTCTCATGTAAGGCTTGAACCAATCTCAATTACCTACACCACATGATCCCTTCTCCTAACCGATGTGGGACTAAATTATCAACTCCATTGTCTCCTCCCATTCGTGCACCCCCCTATTTGAGCGCTCAACCGAAAACAAGATACAATCCAACAATCTCAACCTTAGTTCGTTTCTACTGACCGAGCAACCTAGCACACCCGGCTACCATTTGTTCTTTCCTGCTAGCCAAACACCCTTAGCACACTCCGGCTACCTTTGTTCGTTCCCGCTAACCGAACAAGCTTAGCACACTCCGGCTACCTTTACTCGTTCCCGCCAGCCGAGTACCTAGGAAATCTAAATTGTTGTCTCGATCTGTTTGACCACAAAACCAAGCATGACATGTTCATCAACATCACAATTATGTGCCAACCACAAGTCTTGCTCCACCTTGGGCTCGTCAAACCTACCTTTGAAGTCAATTCGTTTAGTTGATGCTCCTACTTCACCTTAAGAAGAATATGTATAATCCGATGATACACATGAACGTTCAACACCATTTGTCTCAAACCAATTAAAGCTGTCCAAACTAGCCCCGTAACCTGGCTCTGATACCACTTGTTGGGAATGCGTGTGACCCGAATCAAAGCTGGCCCATGAGGTGTGATATTGAATTTGGCCCATATGCCTTAAAATAGAATTCTCATGTAAGGCCTGAACCAATCCTAATTATCTACACCACATGATCCCACCCCCTAACCGATGTGGGACTAAATTACTAACTCCATTGTCGCCCCCCATTTGTGTATCCCCCATTTAAGCGCTCAACCGGAAATGAGATACAATCCAACAGAATATGTGGGAAAATGAGTAGGATTTGGGAGAGATTGGTGGTGGTGTGGCTCTACTTGGGATGAACACTAAATTAGGAAAGAGATGGATTTAATGGAATGGAAAGAAATAAATGGGAGCCCTCTTATGGTCGGCCATGCCTCAATGCTTGGTTTGGGCCAATCCACAATATCCATTTAGCCCTCTAATAGTTGTCATGTAGCTATTTAATAGCATGGAAGGGTTTGGACCTATTTCGATCAATTGTCTAATCTCTATTATGACTAATTGGTTATGACTAATGAGCCTAATGGTCCTAGTCCAATAAGTTAGTCTATGAGTCATATCATGCTAATTATTGGACTCTAGTTTAGTGTCTTGGCTAACTAGTTCACTAACCCAAGTCTAACAATTAGGCTAGCCACTAACCATATCAACTACACAATACAAATTAATAAATATACTCAATATTTTATAAATAAATACTCACATTGTAATATAATTATGAAATAACAAAATTACCACTATTTATAAAATTAGTAGTGACAGCCAACTCTGGTTCGGGTCACACCGTGTTCCCAACAAGAGGTATCAGACCCAAGGTTACGGGGCGGGTTTGGGCGGCTCTAATTAGTTCGAGACAGATGGTGGTGAATGTTCATGTGTATACACGGATGTACTGGTTCTCTTGGAGCATATGTAACTACACGAATTAGCTTCAAAGGTGGGTTTGACGAGTCCAAGGTGGAGTAAGGCGTTGTGGTTGGCACAAAATGATGGTGTGGATGAAGTGTCGATTTGGTTCTGTGGTCGAACGGATCGAGATGGGGAGAGGGCAGTATGTTGGATCTCCTAGGTGCTCGGTTGGCAAGAACGAATAAAATGGTAGCTGGGAGTGCTGAAGTTGTTCGGCTTAGCAAAAATGAGCTAAGGTGAGATAGTTGGGTTGCATCTCGTTTTCGGTTGAGCGCTGAAATGGGAGGTGACAATAGAGTTGGTAATTTAGTCCCACACTGGGTAGATGATGGGATCATGTGGTGTAGATAATTGGGATTGGTTCAGGCCTTACATGAAAATTATGTTTTAAGGTATATGGGCCCAATTCAATATCGTACCTTGTGGGCCAACTCTGGTTCGAGTCACAACGCGTTTCCAACAAAGAAATGTGTTGCTTAGAATGATGTTAATTGTCCATAAAAGGAAAGAGTACTTAATGATATGATGTTACTAAGGTCCCTAAAGAAATGAACACGACTTATGAAATACGTTGCGCACGTCAGGATAGAATAAATTATTACCATGCATAGAATTGACCCCATCGTATGCTTGAATGACAAAATGAAATGTGACTTTTTGATTATGTTTTAAAAAAAAAAGTAATATAAATCTTATCTTGTACTGCATAAAATGAACGTAGGTAAAAAAGATAACAAGATCACTAATGAAACAACGTTTTCTCACATGATTATTAGTGATTGTGTGAGAGAGTGTAGCCTTTATCTTTCACTAGTGGAACAATCTACTAATCCCCCGCAAGTGCTAGATGTTCTTGGATGTTCCGAAGCAATAGTAGATCCTCATCATCGGGAGCCGGAGATCAGAAGAAGATGCAAAGAGAGATGTTTTCTGTAGAAATGGATGTAATGTATGGAACGATATCATTGTAATTTTGTACAGTTCAAGAGAGATGTAAGCAAAGTATGGCATGCATCAGAGCTATTAAGAGCATTGTAATCAATTCAAAGTTATTAATAAAGAAATTGTTCCTTGTATCATTGTGTTCATGATTTTGTTTTCTGCAACATTGTTTGCTCTTATGACTCTGAATATTTTATTTTGTTATTGTACAAGTTCCGGCCTTGTGCAAACAGATCTTAGGCTTGCACGGCATCACGTCCCATGGCAACTTTACGATTCTCCGGGATGGAGGCGCAACACCGGGTATATAATTATTATTTTTTCTTCTATTTTTGTTTTCCAACGAGCGCTGTGTTGCTGAATGTCCAATTGGATTGAAATCTATGGCGAGTTGCACCAGATTACGTTTTGATTGTGTTTTTGGGTATCCAACGAGCGTTTAGGGTCATTGAAAGTCCGATTGGACATGAATGATACGACGAGTTGCTTCGAGTGTGAAAAATTATGATTGTATGTATAGAATATTGAACATATTTTTAATTTTTTTTAATTTTAATACACGTAGCAACGAACATGCGACGGAAAGGCAACAGAAGAGGGACAGAAAGGCATGTGGTCCATCCGTCACTAAGAGTAGAATTGGAAAGAGTATCTCAGAAATAAGGAAATCACCAAGACATTGCCAGAACATTGCTAATCGTGTCAAAATGGTACATGGCCAATTAGTCGGCATCAATAAAAATAATGATGTCGCGCTCTGTCGTCGCCAGCTCAATTGAGTTACTTGATTGCCACTTTTCATTGGTAAACATTCGTCACTCTCTCACCGGTCGGTATTTGAAACAACCATGATGTAGTGAGGCACCTTTGATAACGAAGGGAAAATTGTTGATGGCTGTTTTTCGTCATTATTTGGGAATAGCGACAATCATCAATGTCACCTTTGGGCACCACAATAACTTCATATTTTTGTAGTGAATGAATGCAGGGCTGGTCAAAATATTGTCGTTTGTGTCATGTGACTTCCCAAAATAAGGGTAGACAGAGACACTCGTCCGCCATGCCATGGGAAACGTTAGCCCAGTGTAATACAATTGTCGCTACCCTTAAAGGATTACAATATAAAGAAACAACAACAACAACTACAAGTAAAATCTAAACATCTAAACTCATCCCATCGACACAAATATCTGAAATTTATTACAAGCCAATTATGCTACAGATTTGGTTCAGTGACCTGGACACAGATAGGGAAATTAAGTTGAAACATAAACAGAATAAAACACAACAATATATACATCAGGAAATAAAAAAAAAATATAAATCAGAAAAAAGAAATCCACACAAACGTCCCAAGTGGGGGAACGCATCTCACTGCTCCTCACCATCTAGATCCGACGGGAGCTCCAATGATCCGCTACAGCTGCCAAATCTGTAAATAAGGTAATATTGTTGATGCCGAACCAGGGGAAACAGCGCATAAAATCTATAATAGTAAAGCGATAACATCGAGTTATTATAGAAATAACTGATAGGAGATTGCATTAGCAGCGTACAAAGGAAGAAGAAAGCAGTAAAATTATGTTATATGAATGTAGTTGATCAAGAACAATTTTTGGTCACATAGATGAAGATAACCTCGTACATTTCGGGAATCACGACCATAGGTCGATGATCGACTCTTAGTTTCGACCATGCCAGGCGTTTGAGAGTTTAAGTTATTAGCCCTAGCCCATATTAGAAGTCTATAGTCTTAGCAGTACCTAGCCAAATTGCTCAAGTTCTGATCAGTTAGCAGATTAATCACGTACTTTAAGATAGGTATTGTAATATATAACCTCACTATTCTCCGCAACGCCACATTAATAAGCTCTTGACAATGCGTTAAAGATAATTAACACTACGAGAGAAATATTTCTCTCTGTATAAAGGGTGATCCAGACCACTTGTTAGAAGAGAGGTATTCAGAGCGTAGCCATTGCTACCACACTATTACTAGAAAAGTGTAATTCAGAGGTTAGTCAGTGCTAACATACTAACTTTCAAGGACACCGAAGGCACTAGTTTAGCGTGGTCGTGGTGGTGGTGGGGTGGGGTGGGGGCAGGGAGGGGGGGGGGGGGGGGGGGGGGGGGGGGGGTGGCGCACCCGAGGAGAGGTCTCGGATTCGAATCCCCCGTTGGCGGTTGGGTGGCTTGGCTCACGGTCTGGCTTAGAGAAAAGACACCTCAAAATAAAAATAAAAAAAATAATAACTTTGAAGGATAACTTAGTCAACAAGGTACAGAATACCAATTTTCCAACTTCTCTTTGTTGCCCCTATAGGAAAGCATTGGAACATAAGTTCACTGGATGCATTAAAATAAACATGATATGGAGGGTTTGGTACGCGATTTTTTTAATTGCTGAAAATATCTAGTATGGAAAATCAATTTTCTAGGTTGGATTATAAAATTATTCTCCAAAAGTTTGAATGTCTAGAATAATTCATGGAAAACTCATTCTCCCAAAATAGTTTGCTATATTTATTTTTCATGGAAATAAATAAAACATAGTCTACATAGGTCTAGTCTAGCAAATTTAGGTTTGGGTCGGATTGTATTCGAACAAGCTTGAGTCGGATATGTCGGTTATCGCTCGGTTCGGATCTAGTCGTGTATAAGTCGGGTCTAGGTCGGGTCAGGTTAGATCCAAGTCCAAGTTGGGTCGGATCCACTGGGTTCAAGTCTGGATTAGGTCTAAATCTTGATCTGGTTGTGTCCAAGTTGTGTCCAATTCCTGTGACTAAAAGCATTTTGTAATAGTAAAATGATGTTTGTGGTAGTACATCTCCTAATTGAAACTAAAGGGTCAAAACACTATCATGTCTTTTTGCATTACCTTTAATTTATTTATATAAGAAAATCCAAATTAGACCTGAAATCTTTTCCGGTTCATACGTTGTACATGAATTCGATCCGAAATTCAGTTGGATTTCATTTTCTGCATCAAAACACGAATTTTATGCTATATTCGGGTTATCCGTTACCATTGAAAGTCTAGTTGGTGGGGATTCCATCTCTTATTTATAAAACAATTAAACAATGTATTAACCAACTAAACTATGTTAATCTTTGCTTATAAATGCAACACCATTAAGTTAAATATAACTTGTTAGAAATAAAAAATATTGTTGTATTGAATTTTTTCGGGAATATAAAATCCAGATCAAACATAGTAATCTATGTTTTCATGTATTTATATCCGTATTTCAATTCCAAAAAATATAGAATTTCTGGGTAATCTCCTACCAAACATCCCCTAAATGATAAAAGAATTATAGAAGGGCACAAAAAACATCTTTGCATCACTAGTATATAACATAGCATTGATAAGAAAACAATCAACACAGAGAAATTCTACTTGTGGAAGCTCTTAACCTCAATATGTCTCCGAACCTGCGAAGGATTTGTCTTCTTTTTTAGCCTCGAGGGAGACTCTCCGTCCTCCCAATGCCTGAATCTATTGATACTACTTTCCCTTTCTCGTTCTGGTGATTGATCAAACATATCGAATATAGATTCATCAAGCTTCCTCGACTCCTCCTCCGGCGAGTTCCATGGTGGGCTCTTCCAGTTTTCCGAGGGGAACTTGGTCATTGGTCTCATTTTCATCCCTTGATCCATGCTGCCATCAAACAAGCTTATACTCTTCGTTGTCGTCGGAGGCAGAGGACACACTGATGACGAAGCAGCTAGCAAGCCACTGAGCTCCTTCACGCTATCCATTGCTGCTGCCTCGCACACTTTGAGGCATTCATGATCTTGTTTGAGGATCAGATAAGCATTATCCTTCTCTGCCAGCAAGTCCTTCAGCTGAGAATTCTCGTCACGAGCTATTTCCAATGCTTCTTTAACGATGGTGGATTCGTTCACCGCTTGCTTCACAATGTCCCTCAGCTTTGAAATCTCTACCTAGCCGACCTTTGGGATTCGATCAATCTCCGAGACTCATTCCTCGTATGCTCAATCTCGTCTTCCAAAATCCTTATGCAGTCAATGAAGCCATTCTCCTTTTCTTGCCATGCCGTAGATGATTCTTCAACTTCCAACCTTAGCCTCTCGGCCTCCGCTCTCAACTTCTCAAGCTCAGACTGGGATTGGAAATAACTCTTCTTCGCGTTATTGGATTCTGTTGTGGCTTCTTTGAGGGCTATGGCGAGATCATCCATGGCTTTCTTGCTCTTCTCTTCGGCCTCCAGGGCTTGATTGAGCTCGTTGCGGAGCTTCTTAGTTTCGTTGGAGGTGTCGTGGGACCTTCTCATCGCTTCATTGAGATATCTTATCTCAAGCTTGGCTTCTTCAAGGGAGATCATCGTTTGCTCAAGTTGTCTCGTCTGGGATGAGAGGGAATCAAGCATTTTCCTCTCCGATTCCCTAGCGTTCACTAATTCCATTTCTAGAAGCTCGACTCTGGTATATGCTCGACATTTCCTTCGTTTTCGTCTCTTAGCTCATCACGAAGATAGACCAATTCTTGCTGTTGTACCATCATAATTTGATTGCGCAGGAATGGACGAGGACAAGTAAAATTGCTAGCTAATGTTCGAAGAGGAATGGAAGGAAGTTCTCTTCGATCTTGATTGCGATTGCTTGAAAAGAGAAAGAAAGAAGGGCCATCTTCCTATGCAGGAGAAAAAGAGAAGGGGAGAGATTGTCGGGTTTTTTTGCGTGCAGAGCCTCACAATATTCCTAAGTTCATCTAAATTTAGCAGAGTAAATCTGACCACATATATATTATTATATATAGGAAGCGGATCAAAAGGCCCCCTTAGAAAACCCCCTAAAAATCCACCTCTCTTTTATATATATATATATATATATATATATATATATATATATATTATATTATATATATATGGTGAATGCTCCATCGGAAATCGATCTCCTGACCACTCGGGCCGCATACATCTCTCCTGACACATATATATGCCAATGGCGTGTTAGTGTAACAGTAAGACCGTTGGCACCGGGGTGTGAGGTCGCGATATCAGGCCCCCACGGGTGCGGCTGGTGGCAGTGGCCACGGCTCCCAAGCCAAGTGCTGGCTGGGTGGCTCTTGCCCGAGGGCTTTAATCCACGGACATTTGGTTTAAAGAATATATATATATATATATATATATATATATAATATATATAATATATATATATATATATATATATGGGAGCGGATCAAAGGTCCCGTCCGCGGAGTCCCGTCGAAGCCCCGCCCCCCTGCACCATCGGATCGCGCGGGGCCCGCGTGGTGCCCGCGCGATCCAACGGCTATGGATCGCGGGGGCTTCGGCGGGACTCCGGGGCTCCCGATCCGCTCCCTATACATATTTTAGTAAAAGTATCAATATATATATATTATATATATATATATATATATATATGCAACATATTTAGTTAGTAAAAGTATCATATATACTTTATACATAATAATCTTGTATAACAAAATATATATCTCTATACATACATATGTACATAAATTTGTGTCTGATTACTATATACATAGCAGTTATATCCAATATAGGTACCCATAAACTTAATTATATGATAATATAACACATTTATTTACTCCTATAAAGAGATATATCTAACATATACGTATTTGTATTTAATAACTATCCACTACTATACTGCTGCCAAATATGAACTGGGAGGGGGTTAATGCAAATACCTATAATGATGGAACTGCTCCCTTTTCAAAGCGTCGCTCAATACATGGAATCTGGAGTGTGTTAGCTGTGTGCTTACACACTAGAGCAAAAGCTCAATTCCTCTAATAGTTCCATATCGGTTCGGTTCGGTTCGGTTCGACGCACATAATGGGTGCGGGTACGTGTCTACATCTGCGGACGCCGAATGCCGCGTCGATTTTCTTTTCGGATTCGGGCTGGGACCAAAAAATTCTTTTTGCTCTTCATTGATTTTTTGACCATTACTATTCATTTAAATTTTGTAACGGTCATTATTCAAATTTCGTCCAGGTTCAATGAACCATGTGTTTTCATGTGGTGTAACGTTCGAATTAAATTGATTCATTAAAACTGTGTTTAATTCTCCTCCATTACAAGCCTTATATATTGAGTTTTTTAATTCTCCAACAAAAAAATTTCTGACAAAAACTCTCCCCAAAAATCTCGTCCTCTCCGAAACACTTTGTCCTCCTTTTTCCGTCTGGACAGAGCTAAGTCGGTGGTCATTCTCTCAACGTCGTGTGCGGCAACGAGATTCCGGTAGAGCGGAGATTTTACCACTAGGGGCGTTCAGAATTAGTCTGCACATAGACCCGAACTAACTCTTAGGCCAGTGCTTCGTGCGAGACTTCCCCGGAGGCCGGTAACAATTTACTGTTCTATTTTTTGTTGCAGATATTGAGGTGAAGAATTTCCAACAATCTATGAGTTAGTCCATCATTTTATAATTCAATATCCTACTGTCTATATTACAGAAATCAGAATATACATTATTGTAATTTGTTCAGTCTGTCTTACTTTTGTAATTTCAGCAACACGAATGTATGCATTGCATACTTTAAATCGTATGTGCTATTTATTTCACAATTTGTAGTTATTGTTTCCTTTTGTACTACACTTGAACACATTAAGGGATTTATTCACAGTTATGACCGGAATGGTCGTCCCACATCAAATGGGAATCACACCTCTTTATGAAATTGTATCTGGATTCATAACTAGTGATATCTTGCTCATTAGTAGCTGTTAAAGGTACGTACTACACAAAAATGAACAAGATACTTTATGAGATTCCTTATATTACTATTTGTACATTTTCATTGTCTTTCTTAGACACTAAAGTTGTATGTTATTCTTCATTGTCAAACAAATATCTTGCTCATAAGTAAGACATATTCTCTAGAATTTCTTGTTTGAGATTTTAGCTATTACCGGACATCCATGGTTGATATGCATGTAGCATGGCATTAGAGATTAGCACAAGATTCCTTAACGTTCAATTTGCTTAGAGTCTGTTTTCTTTTCAAACACTTATGTGCTAAGCTCTTATATAAACCACAAACACTTCGGTCAAATGTATATCTCATGTATCTCTTATAGAAATTGCATAATTCGTCGAGTTTTTTTTTGGTTTTTCATTTTGAACGTGTATGGACTATGGCTTTGAGAAGCAATTTTCGTATTTTTCCTACTGTTAGAATCTTGGTTTTATTCTCTAGATCCAAACGCTCCTCACTACTAAAATCTGCTCAATTGACGATATATATTTAGCGACGTTTGATAACGTCGCTAAATTGTGTACATTAGCGATGTTTTGTCTAAACGTCGCTAATAGTCACTACTAGCGACGACCTAAGCGACGTAACAATGACGTATATTAATCACGTAATCTAGTCGTCGCGAAACGTCGCTCTACGTCGCTAATAGCGACTAACTTAGCGACGGTAGTGATAGCGTCGCTAAATTCTAATTATCCCCCCCACCGATTCCTTTCCCCCCATTTTACTCTCTTACTCTCTTCTCCCCCTCCGGCGCTCTCACTCTCGCCGACTCTCACTCTTTCCGGTGACTCTCCTTCCTCTTCGGTACGTGACTCTCCCCCTCCCTCTCTCTCTCTCTCTTCGGCCGTTTTGGTTGTGGTGGTTGGGGGAGTGCGGGAGGCTCGGGGGGAGGTGCAGGGGGGATGCGGGTGGTTTGGGTGGTGGGGGTGGCTGGGGAGGTGGGGCAGGGGGGACGAGGGCGGCTGGGGGAGGGGAGCTAGGGTTAGGGTTCGGGTTAGGGTTCATTTCCTCCTATTTACTCTCTCACTCTCTCTCCTCCCCCCCTCCGGCGCTCTCACTCTCTCCGGTGACTCTCACTCTCTCCGGCGACTCTCCTCCCTCTTTGGTACATGGTACTCTTTTCCTCCCTCTCTCTCTCTCCGGATGTTTTAGTTGTTGGTGGTTGGGGGGGTGCGCATGGCTCGGAGGAAGTGGCAGGGGGGATGCGGGTGGTTCGGGGGTGAGTGGGGGGTGGCTGGGGGTGGGGCAGGAGGACGAGGGCGGCTGGAGGAGAGAGCTAGGGGTAGGGTTCGGGTTAGGGGTTGGTATGTGTGGGCGGCTGGGGGAGGGGAGCAGGAGGAGAGGGGAGGGTTAGGGTTCAGGTTAGGGGTGGTGTAGGGGGGCTTGGTCAGGGACACCGATAGTGCCAAAAAATTTAATAATTTAATAATAATTATTTGTTTTTCGACACCGAAAAATGTGATACTCCGTTTCGAATGCACCGATAGTGCCGATATTTGTAACAAGTAGTTTTGTTGGTTGGTTAATTGGTAACATGGTGATCGGGACATATAGTCCCTACAGCCATTCGACTGGCGAGGCAGAAAACTATGGTACGACATGGTGATCAGGACATAGTCCCTGCAGCCATTCGACTGGCGAGGCAGAAAACTATGTAGCCGTAGATAAAGTTGACTGTCCTTCGACCCTCATCCCTCGGCAATGATGATAAGACAACCTATCACTATATCTTATCTAGTAGTAGATGATATCTTAGTATTACATTATGTGAGTTCATCTTGATTATGTTACATTCTTCATATACTAGATACGATAAGAACATATACTACACCATATGTACAGAACATAGATGATTCACACTAATATATGCTTGAATGAATTTTGGGTTGTGTTCTGAGCCATCCGTTCTCACACTTGGCAAAAACTTGAATTTTTTGTACTTTATCTGCTTTCAAAAATGTACTCAAATTACATGATAGTTCCTTTAGTTAGCTTGCTTATCGTACAATTATATTATTTGTGAATATCGATCTTACCAGATGGCACCCATGACCCGAGGAGCGGTACGTCGTTTGAGGGAAATAGTGAATGCTGAGGTGGCTCCTCCAACTGTTAAGGAGGAAGTGGCACCGGTAGCTAGTGAGACCGGGAGTTCTATTCATCCAGACCGGTAGCTAGTGAGACCGGGAGTTCTTTCATGCAGCACTTGTAAGGGACTACATCTCTCCTGCCGCCGTCGATCCCACTTATTCGAGGTGTTTGTGATCGTATCACTGAGCGTTTGCGTGAGCTGCGTGGTCTCATTAGCTATTAGTACTTATTTGTATTGGGTTTTTTTGTATTACTATTTGTATTAGACTATATATGAATTAGTACTGTGTCAATCTCTGGATTGTATTGGACTATGACATGGTGATCAGGACATAGTCTCTGCAGCCATTCGACTGGCGAGGCAAAAAAACTATATAGCCGTAGATGAAGTTGACTGTCCTTCGACCTCATCCCTCGGCAATGATGATACGACAAACTATTACTATATCTTATATAGTAGTAGATGATATTTTAATATTTTATTATGTGAGTTCATCTTGTTTGTTACATTCTTCAGATACTAGTACTAGATTCGATAGAACGTATACTACACCATATGTACAGAACATAGATGATTCACACTAATGTATGCTAGAATGAATTTTGGGTGTATTTTGAGCCATCCGTTCTCACACTTAAAAACATATGAATTAGACTGTGTGTCAATCTTTGTTTTCGTATTTCGGCGAACCCAGGGATTGGATTCTGTATTTTGTATTTTGGATTCTGTATTTGGCTCCAGCTCCATTTTTATTAATCTACGGTACGACATGGTGATCAGGACATAGTCTCTGCAGCCATTCGACTGGCGAGACAGAAACTATGTAGCCGTAGATAAAGTTGACTGTCCTTCGACCCATCCCTCGGCAGAATGATATGACAACCTATCACTATCTATATAGTAGTAGATGATGTCTTAGTTACATTGTGAGTTCATAGATTCTGTTACATTCTTCAGATACAAGATACGATAAGAACATATACTACAATATATGTACAGAACATAATGATCCACACTAATGTATGCTAGAATAAATTTTGGGTTGTGTCTGAGCCATCCGTTCTCACACTTAAATAGATATGAATTAGTATTGTGAGAGCGTCGGAGAGAGTGAGAGCGCCGGAGGGGGGAGAGAGAGAGTGACAGAGTAAAAGGGGGAAATAAATTGGTGGAGGATTATAATTAGAATTTAGCGACGTTCTACTAACGTCGCTAAATTAGTCGCTATTATCGGCGTCATAGCGACGTTTCGTGACGACTAGCTCATGTAACTTTGTAGCCGTAGATGAAGGTTGACTGTCTCCGACCCTCATCCCTCGACAATGATGATACGACAACCTACCACTATATTTATAGTAGTAGATGAATTTTAGTATTACATTATGTGAGTTCATCTTGATTCTGTTACATTCTTCATATACTAGATACTAGATTCGATAAGAACGTATACTACACCATATGTACAGAACATAGATGATTCACACAATGTATGCTAGAATAAATTTTGGGTTGTGTTCTGAGCCACCCGTTCTCACACTTTAAACATATGAATTAGTACTGTCTGTCAATCTTTTTTTTGTATTTTCAGCGAACCCAGGGATTGGATTTGTATTTTGTATTTGACTTTGTACGTATTTGGGGATATTCAGTTTTTTCGTTGAGGATACTGGTTTGTACGTATTTGCGGATATTGATTGGTTTGTTGAGGATTATATATTGACTTGTTCGTTGTGGATAGTATTTTTTCTTTATTTTTTGTATATTCTGGAATGTATGTGCGTGTCGGTGTTGAGTGTTCCACGAGGGGGTCGGCGAACCCAGGGATTGGATTCTGTATTTGTATTTTGTATTTTGTATTTTGGCTCAGGCTCCAGCTCCATTTGCATTCTGGAACCTATTTTTATTTATATTTTTTTAACTTAGCGACATTTTTAGCGACGTTAAAATTTATCGCTAAATAGTAGCGACGTTAATAAATATCGCTAAAAGTGTCGCTAAATGCTGACATGGCAACACGTGGCACCAAATCTTATGTCAGCATGTCGTCGCCAAAACGTCGCAATAGTGTCGCTAAATGGTGACCACACGATAACATCGCCTTTTACGTCGCTAATTAGCGAACGTTAAAACATCGCAAATAACGTCGCCAAATAACGTCGCCCTAGCGACGTTTGGCGAAGTTTTCTCGTTTAGCGACACATCTTTTTTGTCGTTTCCAAAATGTCATAGCGACCTTTTCACCGAGTTTAGCGACGTTTTGGAACGTCGCTAATATGATAAATTTTTGTAATACCTTATTTGTTTTGGAATTCATGGTAAAAGTTAGGAGTAACATATATGGTTGCCATGGAACAATATCCAATGATGAATGGATCTTTAGGGCATCAAGGATGCGTCAACCTCTATCCCTTCCTGGTAAGGAAGAAGGCTTGGCATATTCTTTAATTTACACATGAGTCTAACTGTCATAGGGTAACTATTCTCTCTAAAAGGAAGGTTCTACAAAGGCACATTATCCTTGTAAATGGGACACACACACACACACACATATATATATATATATTAATATATATATAAGCTACTGGAATAAGGGAACAAGCATGTCTTGTATATCCATCCCTCGCATTCAAGCATAAATCTAATATCCATTTTTTTTCATTTACTTGTTGACATATTAGATTTTTACAGAAGTAAAAGTTAGTTTTAGAAAGAGAATTAGTATTGCATCACACTGTGTCAGGAATAGATTAAAACTGTATATTAGTTTCGACCGTTATATTCATGTATTTATGGATGAAGGATGCTGAGTGACTTTTTTTTTTTCATCAACATTTGACATATAAACATTTCTTGTGTGATTGGTCATATAAATAACACCTTTATGAACAGTTTCTAACCAATCTTATCTAATACAAAATTACCCATGAAGGTGTTTCATTTTGAGCTCAATGTTGCTACTTGCATATATGCTCTTGACATCTTTAGATTACTTCATCTTCGGAGCAATAGGCACGCATTAAGGACGGGGTTCTGGTACTAACAGTTGTATCTTGCATCCTTGAATCTTTGTATGTGCCATCAAACATTTGGGCAAGGGAGCGAGATTTGAATTATAGTATTTCATTGTTCGACACACCGAGTCTGCAGTCGATCCAAGTTTAAGGTAAAAGTAGAACGGCGTATCTGTTATTTCTTTTACGGTTCTAAGGAGATTAATATTTTGCACCTTTGTAAGTAGAATATAAATATTCGATGTGAAAGTGAATTTATCTCTGAACAGCAATTATGGAAATATTTTTTGAAACAATTTTGTTCAGTCGTATATATCGAAATAAAGAGCATGAATTTTTTGAGATAAGATAGATTATCACCATCTTTCATTGTGTCACAACAAGAGAAATTCTTTGGAAGCCACTCAGGCTCCAAAGAACTAGAGGAAAGCTGAATGCTCCTCCTTGGTGATATGCTTCCTTCTACATATGTAGAAACAAACTAGTACAACCTTCTAAAGAGCCTTATTTAAAAAAAAGGGACAAATAGTAATGTGTGTATGTCAAATATACTGTCTTATCCAGAAAATTTGTTCCCTTTCAGGTTTCTCCACCTAGCGTTATGTAGGTGATGCTAATTTCATTTGTTTTAAAATTAAATTTGTTTTTAACTTTTGCAGAATATACTTTGATATATCTTACCTATGCATCAAGCGTTATAATATTAGTATGTTTATAAATTCACAGTATATTAATAGTGCACTTAATATGATATAAATTCATGAGTTACACCATAGAGTTTCGTGTCAAATTAGGTGTCATTCATAATATATTATATATATATATAATTATATATATATATATATATATATATATAAAATATATATATATATATATATATTATATATATTATATATATATATATATAATCTTCAAATCTTATATGAATGAACCATTTTCAGATTCCAACTTGATGATAATTTTTTTTTTTACATGTAGAAAATAAATGGTACCTATGGTACTTAATAAGTAGTCAAGGAAGATAAAGAGAGTTTAGATCCAAATATAATATATATGTATATATATATTCTTGAATTATTTTACTCTTAAAATTCATAGCAAAACTGTATTATTGTGCAAAAATGTATTGTCATGTCGAATGAACAAGCTGTGCATATATTTTCAGGTACGATTTCTTAGTAGTATGCAAAGTGACCTTATTCTTTGATGGTAGAATCCTTAGAGATATTATTTTTATATATATATTTTTTGGAAAGGAGCAAAAATGTTACGATGGCGGTAGTATAAATTTATTTTATACACTTATTCTTTACATGATATTTGTAATGTTGTCTCTCTGAGCCAGGAGCATCAGAGATTGTGACTTGTTAAGAAAGGCTCAAACATGCTAAGGGATAAAGAACTATCTTAAAACAGTGTAAAAAATGACATCTTCTCTGAAGTGCTATTACTAAGCCAAAAATCAAGAAGTACAAAATTGCAACAATCACGGGAAAGGTAAATTTTCAAATTTACAATTCACATATTCTATTCATTTTGATTACTAAGTTTAGTTGGACAAATATATGAAGTCTGTGATCCATCATTCTTGGTTCTGTATGTAGAATACGGTGATAATGGATAATATTCTTTCCTTGACCGCTTTACATAGTTGATCTTAAATGAATATTTCACACATATTAGAATTTCTAATCGAAAAGAAATCACTATATTGTTCTGTCACAATATTTAGACAAACTTTATCTTGCCTTTTTTGTTATGCTATAATTGTTTTGACTCATTAAACAATTTAGTCACAAGAAATTAGTTAGTGAAATTGCAAATCCTTTAAATCTAAAGTTTTAAAAGTTGAGATTATTTTGGATACAAGCCGAAAGGGTCCTTCTGTCAATCGAACGTAAATAGCCCTAAGTGACACGGTACTTAATCGTCCCCTTGTGGACCTCCGCTAGCTGGGAATCGGCCCCTACAACTAACCCAAATTAATCAACACTTGATAGACTAAAGATTTTAAGATTTATATCAAAATCACTTAAACTATTATTCTAGTACTCTAGACTGTCTTTTTCAAGCATGACTAGTAAAGAGAAACCTTTAGAGCCAGGGTGAAAGATATTGTGTCATACTTTAACAGGTGACATAGTCAGATAATTTGACTCACTATCCAAATGTTTATATTAACAATTAGTGGAATCATACATTTTGTTAAATGGTTTTGAGGACACAAAGTATGATTTAGGAGAACCCAAACATTTGACTTAGTCAAACCAAGTACTCCTAAATAAAATTACTAGTTCAGAGGTTTTTTTTAAATTATTTTCTGAGTCATTATATGACATATTCTTCGTATACAAAATTACTAAAGGTTCACCTGTGGAACAACTTAGATACTCATAAGTGATAGGTCCATGTGACCACTATCATATCTAAGAGTATCAAGAATTTGAATTTGTATATTTAAACATAGCTTTACTAAGGCTAAATGGATCAGATATCTTACTGTATTATCAAAGGGATCCAGGTCTAAATTTACTTTTGCCATGACTTCATAAAGTATTGAATAGATTAAGCATCTTATTATGCATATACTTGATATAAATATTTTTGTACCTGTCATTCTTATAAATTATGCTAAAGAATTGATAAAGCATGATCTTGTGAATTTTAAGATGAACAGGTTCTGCAGTTGCATTTCAAGACATTTAAAGAGCCTAAACGGCAAAATGTTAATGTTCTGACTATAAAAGAACGATACAGATCTCTTGACGAAGAGTCTGTTTACTCTTGACAAAGAGTTTGTATAGAAAATTATTCCTAGACTCATAAAGGGGGATAGGGTTAAGCCCATAGTTTAGTCACCAGCAGTGGCAACCCAACCGGTCTGACTGGAGATCCCAAGAAGCCGGTTCAATGGGTAAAAACAGTGGACTAGGTGACTATTATGGAACACTGACCTTGAGATTAAATTCTCTTAAAATAAAAGCCAAAGAGGCTGTATATGTGTACATTGATACCCATCCCTATGGTGACAGTGTTCCTTGTGTGATATGGATGGGTGAGTTTAAAACTTTTAATAAGTCCAAGCATAATATGCAGGGTTGATTCCTATCACCAATCCTTGAGGACTTACCTATATGAGAGGTCGTGAAGGCCGCGACAATAGGACATGGCGATCCTAGACAAATCTTGAATATATAAAAGTGCGCATGGCCAACCTAACGCGCCACCCGATAGACCTAAGTATCTCTAGCATACTACGTGTGCTATTTTCTGAATCTGGTTCAAGAGATGATTCAAGACGTAGTCCATCAAGCTCTTCTTCAGACAAAGACAATAGTCACCGTGAGATTCAAGGCTGTAGTCCATCTCATCTATGCATAGTATACAACTGCCCAGAAATTCTTTTATTTTCTTATATTTTTTTCCTTCTATCATTTTGGAAATTGACCTTTTGGGGGGATTGTTAGTTGTGTGTTTACACATAGAGCAAAAGCTCAATTCCCTCTAATAGTCTATATCGGTTCGGTTCGGTTCGACGAACGTAATGGGTGCAGGTACGTGCCTATATCTGCGGGCGTCGAATGCCGATTCGATTTCCTCTTTCGATTCGGGCTGAGACCCAAAAACCTTTTTGCTCTTCATTGATTTTTGACCATTACTATTCATTTAAATTTTGTAACGGTCATTATTCAAATTCCGTCCAGGTTCAATGAACTATGTGTTTTAATATGTGTAACGTTCGAATTAAATTGGTGCATTAAAACTGCGTTAATTTCTCTCATTACAAGCCTATATATTGAGTTTTTTATTCCCAAACACAGAAAATTCCTGACAAAACTCTCCCCAAAAATCTCGTACTCTTTGAAACACTTCATCCTCTTTTTCCGCTCTGGGCAGAGCTAAGTTGTGGTCATTCTCTCTACGTCGTGTGTGGCAACGAGATTCCGGTAGTGTGGGGATTTTACCACTAGGGGCGTTCAGAATTAGTCTGCACATAGATCCGAACTAACTCTTAGGGCAGTGCTACGTGCGCGTCCCCGGAGGCCGGTAACAATTTACTGTTCTATTTTTTGTTGCAGATATTGAGGTAAAGAATTTCCAACAGAGTGTCGACGTCTGACGCCCGGCGAGGAGAAGATGACCATGGTGGTTAGAATGACGACGCGAAGGTTCTCGAAGAAGGAGTGCAACTTCGCGTCTGCGGGAGAAGACGGGTTCGATGGGGTGCGGTCGGCTAGACATCACGAGTAAGGTTCCCGAAGAAGGAGTGCAACTTTGCATGTGGGGAAGACAGGTTCGACGCGATACGGTTGGCTCGGCCTCACGAGTGGTGAGGATGGAAGGACCACGATGAGGTGGTTAGATGACAGAGATGGGAGAACCGCGACGAGGCGGTTAGAACAGAGATGAAGTCGCGGTATCCTTATTGTGATCATATTAGGTTTGGGAGTTCACTAGTTTTTACGAGTTCATTGATCGGAGGTGAGGAGGCTGGGGCTCACGGTGCAATCTAGGCTCTGGAGGCGTTAAGAATGGTAGGGACGGAGGGCTTACGGTTCTAGGTGGTCAAGGAGGGGGTATTGGGTATGGCATTATGACCATTGGTGGTAATGGTTACAGTGGTGGTGATGATGGTCGGGGTTTGAGAAGGAGATGAAGGAGGACACATGAATGAACAGTTGTGGCTAGGGTTCTCTTGCCTATATATATATATATATATATATATATATATATATATATATATATATATATATATATATATATATATATATATATATATATATATATATACACACACACATAAGGAAGAAATCATTGCGGGCTGTCCTGGGGTTGGGCCCGGGCCTAATTTTGATAACTTTAGGAAGGCTGGCTTTAGTTTTTAGAAAATAAAAACGAGAATATTTTATATATAGGCTAGGCTACATCTCCTATAGAATAATTTGAATAAGCATAATGATATTCAAGAACTATACTCAATATTATATTAAAATTATAAATATACTGCTAAAATAATTCATATGAGATATTATTTACAATTATATATATGTCAAATTATATACGATACTCTATATCAGAACATTTCAATAAAACTTAATAAAAATAGTTTAGTTTAAATATACATTTCACAAAACAAATCAATTTTTTTAGGGTTTACACAAGTGCTATCTTGGTGAACCTGTTTCGGTCATAGGGAATCAGTGATTGAGGTATTTATTTTGGAGGATAAACCACATCGTCCCATTTTGATGGATAAGGGCATGGCATTTCCATCTCATGGAGCTCCTCTTTTGAATTCATACAATCCAACCAAGCATTGATGCCTCGAATAGCTTCTAGTGCATCAGCCGGCTGATATGAAGAAGTAGGCTATATAATAACTGGTTGTGACTATTGCATGTCTAGCATAGGAGCATTCCCAACTATTGGTTGTGAACTGGGGTTTAGAGATACTCCAGTCGCATCTTGATCAGCATGAGATGGGGTAGACAGATGAGATTGATGCAGGGCTATTTGCATGTTCATTGTTGCTTTCATCTGCTGAACCATTGTTATAACACTCTGTAGCATGTTTTTAATATTATCAGTTCTTTGTCGATCATTACTATCCTTCTTCAATACCTGTCACGTACATAGATGATGTATGTGGGCTGCCAGATGGAGAAGTATGCAAGGAATCATTACTAAAACTAGTACTGCTCAACTCTGAGTGTGAGATTACCTCATCTCCTGGTTCATCAGAAATACTTCTTTCCGAGTTCGAGGTGCTCTGTCATCAAAGTAGGACATAGAATGATCGAAGACTGAAATAGTGTTACCTCCAGACATAATAGCAACATCATCTTTTTATGGAACTTGAAGCATGACAGAAGAGTGTCTGGATCGGAAATGAGTTCCTTGATAAACACCCTTTGGTGAAAGGGCTTTTTGATCTCCTCTGGACGAAGAGAATGATGATAACTGATCATCTCCTCGGCTTGATGTTGCATAAATCGAGGTCACCGGTAACTCATCTTGATTATCAGAAAGTTGTCGTCCAAGACACGACAAATTCGACAAGTTTGGTTGTGATCTTTGAAAAATAGATCGCCTAGCTGGTTGATCAACTGCTTTAGAACAACAACAATTGATAACAATATTTCACAAGAATGTCTTTAAGGAGACACAACTGTGTTTGATGCCATTTCCTTTGACTTACGTTTGTGTAGAAGCATATCACGTAGGTCAATAGAAGGATCAATGACCTTATTTCCCTTCTTATACGCCTGGATAGGATCTTCGGATGGAAAGTTGGTTTAGAACTCCTCGACCTAATTTATGTACTTGGGAAGACCCAATACTTAGGTCTTGAGTAGTTCTGTCATGTAAACTCATTTCATGAACATTGGGAAGTAATGCACATGAGTTCACATCATATGGAGGAGACGCACATGGTTGACTGGGACGCGTAGATTCAATTTATACAACTTCTCATCATCTGCGTGCATGACATAAAGAGGAACATGGCTTGGTGCCATTTTCAACACGTAGAGTTGTTCGAAAAAGAAACCTTGTGGAAGACAAATTTCTATTCTTCAGTTATGCGTCTAGGGTTCTGTGTTGAAGCATAATTCTCTCTTGGTGATCAAATATGGGATAGAAGTTCCAACATTCAAATCTTTGGCGTCGTAGTGTTTTTCTCTGCCAAAATTCAAATATTGTTAATTCTTTTTCCCAAATTTGGGGTAAGTAGCTATGTCATGAATGGAAGCCCTGTCATTAGGCGCCTAAGTCATATTTGCCTTCTTGGTGTTCTTCTTCCTACGGGAAGCATATGGTTTGGTTAATGGCTCACTAGTAGAGCCCTTTCTTAGACGCATGATGAACCTTACGCGTCTAGCAACAAGAACCTTCTTGGAAGCAGTAATAGCTAACGCTGAGCCATGCACCTTCCAAATTATTGTTCTGGCGAGGACTAGCCAAAGTCTTTTCCTTGCCATCAGCGACATTGGGAAGAGAAGAGTAAGCACCAGCAACCTTCTGAATAATTTTGTTTTTCGGCCTTTCAGAATGGCACCCAGGATAAGAGCTCGCAACGCCATAGCAAATAGTACCACCAGCAACCTTCTGCATCACATTAGGCATTGTCACCTGTGACAGAGAGCCTTTCTCTTCTCCAACCAACCCACTTCAAGGAGGCATACCGGGTAATGACACACCCATTCATGAGCTCATTAGAAGGATGATGGTGGCTCAGAGGGCACAAGTAGAGGACCAAAGGCAGCAGATAGAGGTTATGCGGGCAGGCATGGAGTATGCTCAACAAGTTCCTTAGAAAGCCATGGAGAAGGTTGCTCAGCAACCACAGCTGCCCGCTCAGCCGAGAAAGGCGAACATCTAGGACTCTAAGAAGATGAACCCGCGGGAGTTCAAAGGGACCGAAAAAATTCTCTATGCTGACGAGTGGCTCGAGGATATCGAGTAGATTATGAGGGTTTCCCGAATTCTAGAGGACTTGAAGATTGAGGCTGTTGGGTTGCAGCTTCACGAAATTTCCCACATGTGGTTCAGAAACGAGCCTAGGCTGACAGATCCAGACCTAACCTGGGATCAGTTCAAGGACCTCTTTAAGAGGAAATTCTTTCCTGCAGTAGCCAAGGGCATCCGAAAAAAGCAGTTCTAGAACTTAGAACATGGTAGTCTATCAGTGGATGAGTACGCCGCGGAGTACGACAGATTGAGCCGATTCGTAGAATACACGGTTAGGGACTCGGAGGATCGAGCATGAAGATTTCGACAAGGATTGGCCAAAGAAATCATGGTTCACATTTCCTCGGGTACCATAACATTTGCAGGAATCGTAGTAAAGGCTTAGCGAATAAAGGTGGATCTAGAATTGAAACCCAAGAGGACCCACAATTCAGCTTGAGGTGTTGGTAGCTCAGGACCGGTAAAGCATCCTCATATTCAGCATGATGTTTCACAGCCCCAGTAGGAGTACCATCCACCAGCCAAAGCTCCAGTTCAGCAGCAACCACAGAGGCAGCGCAGCAAGCACCCATTTGTGACTATTGTAAGAAGTCTGGGCATACCTGGGATGTTTGCAGGATAAGACTTAAGTTATGCCTTTTGTGGATCAACTGCGCACCAGATGCTAGATTGTCCTGCTGTACCTCCCGTTGGTGAAGCAGAAATCAGAGGGGTCCAGCTAGGTCACCTAGGGTACCCAGCATTGTAGGGCTTTTTGCGATGACGGTCGAGGGGACCAATGCTACAGGTAATGGGTTAGCAGGTTTTGCTTCCTTCCTTACCATTATTTGATCTGTTGACTCCTTAGTATGTATAGTCTACATTAGTAATTTTCCATGCTAGATTTTAGTGGTAATAAACCTTGGTAGGGATAGTGAAAACATGACAGGTAGGGATCATAACCAATATGTTTGATAACCGATGTATGATTATTTCAAACACGAAGACGTACATGTATGATTCTAGATGGGACTTTCTTAGACCATGAGTAGATCGGGTTGTGACCATAGGAAGGATTATGATGGATAGATTATAACTATCTAGGCAAGAGCGAAGCGCAAGCGATAACTCTATTCTTTCCAATCATGAGGTATTTTCCTTCTTGTGTTAGTCTTTAAATTTTGAGGACAAAAATTTTCTAAGGGGGGTAGATTTGTAAACCCTTGGACCAAAATTTTTATTTTTAATTTTAATTTTTATTTTTAGAGTGAATTCTGATTCCTTAATGCATTAAATATGCAAATATTTATTAGTTAAAGATAGGAAAGTAGGTTTTGTAAAAGCCTATTTTATAAGGGGTTTCTAGTATATTTTCTAGTTCAAATTTTTGTCTAAACGACCACCCTAGCTTCTCTGTATTTGAACTTGTGTTCAAATCCAAAACTAAAACTTCTCCTAATCCTATTAGTATTCGAACCAATCCCTAAATTTGATATATAAGATGGAGAGATTCAGCCAACCTCTCCCATCTATCACCCTCTGTTTCTTCAGCGCAAGAGCAATCATCTCCTCTTCATAGCATCTTCTTCTTAGGAATCATTACTAGATACTTTCTTCGACAGGTAATCACTAAACCGATGATTTATTTAATTTTAGAATCATTAGAGAATATGATCACAAGGTTTTTGGGTATATGTCGGTTATAGTAATTCAAATAGTTGTGTGTGTGTGTCCTTAGGATCCGTAAGGATAATGGCATAACCGAGGATGCTTATAGGTGCATAAGGTGGATATAAGATCATGTGTCCATGTTTCTCAGATGATTGTATTTAGGTTTCATTAAGTTCTAGAATTTTAATAGACAACATAGCCATCTAAAAACCGACAGTAGATGTGTTATCCATTAGATGGTTTCCTTAATGCCTAGGAAGCCATAGTACCATATGCACCGGCTAATAGATGAGTATTAGATAGCAGTAAAAGTTGGTATTATTGTCAGAGGTTTTGCTAGTAGCATCTTCGGTTGGGTCAGAGTTAAGGTAAAGGAAAGAAACATGAATGTGCAATCAATAGATGGCAGCAGCTATGTTGCAGTCGTATGAGTTTTGGGTATGTATAGGGGTTTAACTGTCCTATAGAGTGTCCTATATATGTATCTAGTATCCAATATTTGGTGTCTAAAACAGGGCAGCCATGGGGGTTTTCTGTTGTAGTGCAACAGGTATAGACATGGGTGAGGGTATCCTGGTGGAGGGTATATAGGTTTTGTGGTGCCTTTGTGTACTACATGAAGCCAGTTAGGGCAGCCATCAAGAATGGACAAGGGTGTGTGGTCTTTTGCATATGTATACACCTGTGTTTAGAAGGGGAAGGTTGTATCTATGTGGGAGAAGTCTTAAAACTTGTATGCATGTGTGTGTTTTGTGTTCCAGTGAGCAGTTGGTTTGGGTATACCATATAGGTGTCCTACAACTGCATAATTGTCATGACCCGCTTCCGCTTTTTGGGATGCGAGCGCGTACGCATGTCCAGCCTACGTCGCGGTATTGACAATAGTACGTTGTCTAGCCACAATGCTCAAAATTACATAAAATATAACTTTATTGCTCATTCACATTGCTACATTAATTACAATATTTATAAGACTTACATTTAAAGAATAAACATACAATATCTCACCAAAAAAAGACCACTAAATGAATACTCAACTTTCTAACTAATCTCTAGGTTTTGGCAATCGTATCTCCCCAAGGATCCCACACATAGAGTAGCAGAAGAATATCTGAAAAATGTTGGTTTCCAGTCAGAAATGGAACAAGAACACATATGACAGGCTATTCAAAACATAATAATTTTCAAAACATAGAAATATCATATGTGAGATAAACTAGCAGAAAAACTGGTGTCATGGCATATCTAGAAAAGAAACATGTAAACTCTACAACAAGATATATCGACTAGAAGGAAAAACATGTAAGTGTGGTGACATGGTATGTGATGAAGGAAATAAGAAGATACAAGTAATAGACATCTATCTAAGTATGTAGAAATATCATGTTCGACATGGAACGGCTAAGGGCTAAATCCGTATCGCACACGTGTCGTGTGCGGCTATTATTCTCTACGAAAGACACTGGAGATGAAAAGGGTAGTTCACACGTCTACTAAGATATTTTCCCGCCCGACCAGTACTCATGGATTCGAACAAGTCACGAAAACGACAATCATGTGGATGGTAAACAAGA
>JANAVB010006210.1:0-47084 GCA_029216955.1 Iris pallida
ATTGTCCGTTTTGCCTGGAACACACGGAGGACTCGAACCATCTCTTCTTCTATGTAATGTTACGCGAGCAGTATGGTTCGCTAGTTCGATGGGACTTAGAGTAGATCAGCAAGGGGACATATTCAAAATTATCGAAGCATGGTTGGTGGATTCGATTGACGGGACTAGATTTCGCATGGGGGCGGCTATCCTATGGGCTGTATGGAAGGCCCGTTGCGCCTGCATTTTCAGCCATAAAGCTCCGAGTATCCACTCCATATTACAACAGGCGAACCACTTATACAATGCGTACTCGACAGGAGGAACGGGAAAGATGGAGTACATTACTAATCTTCGAGAGGCCACAGAAGACAGGAGTTGGAAGCCGCCCTCATCGGGGCATATCAAAATTAATGTTGATGGAGCGGTGGCTTCGGGAACCTTAGCAGCCGCGGCCATTGCTAGAGACGAGGAGGGGATCTTTAAGGCTGGCAAGGCCTGTTCTTTCTCGGCAGCGTCCATTGTAGAGGCTGATAGAGTGCTAGCGGCGGAACTCATGGCTATCCGTATGGGAGTGCAACTGGCCGGTCAACTTGAAGACAGTGAATTCACCATCGAAGGAGACTCGCTTACTGCCCATCGAATTTTCAATGGGGAAAAAGATCTCATCCCATGGAGGTTATACAATCTAGTCCTAGAAATCAAAGAGGACATATGCAGGACGGGGAAGAACTTCGACTACTCATTTATTAGGAGGGAAGGGAATGTAGTAGCTCACACCGTGGCTTCGTATATCATTCAACAAAACTCGGGTGAAGAAACCTTCCATTTAAGCTCTCCTCCTAATTGTATTCTTCAGCTTCTTGCAAGAGAAGCTATTATCCATGTACCGCCTGATTAGTACTTTGAATAAAGCTGAGCATTTGATTCAAAAAAAAAAAAAAAATATTAGGATGGGTTTTATGAGAGCTTTATAATAAATGTCACATTTTCCACGGGTCTCATTGTTCTTCTTCTGAAGCTTTACTTAACTGGCTCTTGCCATTCTCCTGCTGCTGCAAGCTCACAAATTTGTCCTTGGGTGGATGGCACAAAGCACGTCCCACAAACTATACATTTAACTACACATTTCTTTTAAAAAAAACATCCCTACTCCGTCTACTGCATGTTAAATAAGACATCTGAACAAAACCTCTTCCAGAAACAAAACTAAATATACATAATTCTTACCTTACTTATCCATAAGAGATTTGAATGAAACCTCCTCTAGAAACAAAAGTAAATATATGCATAATTCATCCCATACTTTTCCATTTCAACTCTTCCATGTTGAATTAAATAGGGGAGAACTTGTTACCATTGATTTTCTTGTTGGGCAAAGAATTCTTCATACGTAACCAACTAAACACAGACGTTACTTCCTACTGTCTTCCTAATAAATTAAACATACCAATTTGACCACATGCCACATTTGGTTCACATAATCAGAACATTGAAAAAGAAAAACTATTACTTTCTTGTGTTTGCATGCCAAAAAAAAATCATAAAAAAAAACTCCGAAGAATAGGAAAAATAGTTCCCCATCCAACCGAACCTAATGATTCACTTTTCCTAACAATTTTTCTAAGCTTGTTCAAACACCATTTTTTAAAATAAAAATCACAATTTTTCGAAAAAAAACAACAACAAATAATTGATTTTCTTTCCTCTCTGCAAACCAATAGAGACCTCATGATACTCCGATAACCTCAGCATGGTCGACTTGACTTTTGGTTCCATAAATGCCAATTTCCACAAATGCGAGATCCTTTGCTTGTGTCCATCAATTTCCTTGTCACTTCGCCTATATAAACCTGGCATCCCTCCTCTGAGCACACCATCAACAACAGTCGGTACAGAAAAATAAGATGGGGGCTGCATTGCTCAGTTGCATACTCTTCTCTTGTTCATTCCTCGCCTTGCTCCGGTTACGATGCTACTCCGTCTGCCGGTGCCCCGGCCCGAGGCCGAACCTCGGCCTATGCTGCTCCACAGGTGGGGCTGAAGGAAGCAGACAGGATTCCTTCATTAGTTGACCAGCCTAAAGGAAATTCATCATTCAATCAGTATGCTGGCTATGTAACTGTCGACCCCAAGCACGGAAGAGCACTCTTCTACTACTTTGTCGAGTCCCCTACAGAACCAACTAAGAAACCACTTGTATTGTGGCTAACTGGAGGTAACTAACTACATACATAAACTGTTCGAATTTGACACTATTATATATTTTGCTACTGAACCATTCATTCATTCTTTGTAATCCTTAGGCCCTGGGTGCTCCTCTTTAGGGTACGGAGCAATGTCACAAGTAGGACCATTTAGAGTAAATAGCCATCGCAAGCTATATGAAAATCCCTATGCATTGAACACGGGTGAGTAAAATACTCCTCTAACCTCTTATTAATCAGTACATATGTAACAGAGTCGACATGTCGTGATTGTCACCGAACTGTTAATCTACAATGCAGTGGCCAATGTTATCTTCTTGGAATATTCAGCCGGTGTTGGGTTTTCATACTCCAACACTTCTTCTGATTACGAATTAAGTGGGGACAAAAGAACGGCACAGGATTCCCATACCTTTCTAGTCAACTGGTTGGAGAGATATCCAGAGTACAAGAATCGGGATTTCTATATGGCTGGATCGAGCTATTCTGGCCATTACATACCTCAACTAGCCAAGCTTATTCTCCTGGAAAACAATAAAACGGATAAGCCAATCAATCTTAACGGCATTGCGGTAAGTAACTAAAAACAAATGTCGATATTGCAATGAATATTTCTACATAGCTCTAATCTGCCAACTGTTCATCCTGCATAGATTGGCAATCCATATCTTGATACATACATTAATACTATCAAGGAAGATGAGTTCCTATGGTCGCATGCCATGTATTCTGATGAGACACACGCAATGCTTCTAAAGACCTGCAACATGACTAGCTTTAACTCCACTGAGTGCCTGAGCGTTAGATCTCAAGCTGACAGGGAAATTGGAGGAATCGATTTATTCAACATCTATGCTCCCTTTTGCCATTCTAATGGCTCTAGTAGTTCAGTAAGTTTTCCTCTTTAATCATCTTATGCACATCAAAAGTGTGGTAGATTTTCACAGCTTATACTCGAACCCAATGTAAAGTTTAACCATGCTTGCTTTTGCAATTTGAGTACTTCTACTAGTTCAACAACTTTCCCCTCTTTTAGGTTTCTTTCAAAAGCTGCTTCTGCTGCTACTTCCTGAAAAGCAGCAGTGATTCCAACCAGGCCTTGATCATTATGCACAAAAATATTTCGCTACATTTTCTTAGTTTATACTAAAAAAATTTAAAGTGCAACTACTATATCAAGTTTCTCACAAGCAAAAGTATGGTCCAGAATGTGAAGCCACTGGAGTATGATCCATGCAATGATTATTACGTATTGGATTATCTGAATAATCCATCAGTACAAAAAACTCTACATGCAGTTCCAAGAAACTGGACATTTTGCAGGTATGTACCTAGTTGAACAATAATATAAGATAGCCTTGTACAAACATATATTATAACCTTGTCAAATAATTTTGTATTTCCAATCTACGTTCAGTACATGGATCAATATCGAACATACTACCATGCTGCATAATATGAAGCAACTAATAGCCAGTGGACTGAGAGTGTGGTTATACAGGCAAGTGATAAACCTACCTCCAAAGCCACATACAAACATGCATACGTTTTCCTGTATGGAAAGATGTGCAAATTTTGCAAAGCAAACTCTAAATTTTTATTCTGCTACTATTACAGTGGTGATTTAGATGCAGTGTGTCCAGTAACATCCACCAAGTCCTTCATCAGATTACTCAAATTGCCCATTGAGAGCCCATGGCGTCCATGGTACAACATTGAAGAGGTAGTGTGTTTAAGAGAGAAATGATTGCATTTTAAATTGAAGAATTTATAAATATGTTAAATCTCATGTCAAATAACTCCCATTACAATTCTGACAAAGGCCAAACTGCTAAATGATATACAGGTGGGAGGATACGTAGTTGCTTACAAGGGGCTAACTTTTGTGACAGTAAGGGGAGCTGGTCATGAAGTGCCGAGCTCTGATCCTGAAAGAGGCTTGCGCGTGCTCTCTTCATTCCTCCAGGGAAAGCTCCCGTGATGTTTCTCGGATCAGTTCTCGTGATATTAGGTGGTATGCCTATCGTGGTTTCAGTGTTCTTCTAGCTACGATTAGTGAAGAACCAGAGAAGATCTCTAGTTATGAATCGGGTATAGAACCCGGTTGCTTGGTTACACTTTCAATCTGCTATTACATGTTATCATAGGTTTGATGTTGAAATGATTGTTCTTTATCCATTGCACAATAAGTTTCGATGAACTAGGTGTGTATCCCTATAATAAAAGCTTCAATTTACATGAAGAGGATCTCTTTGCTCTTCCCTTACTCTTTGATCTCGCGATATATACTTATAACGTCATCTATGTAATGGATATTGTTATGCTATGTTATACCATTAAGGACATCTGTTTGAGCTGAAGGACCAAATTGAAAGTGGTTTTGGTTGACCTCATCTTTTAGGGAAAATTCCCCCCTTATTTGTTAATTAGAAGCTTGATTACTACCTATGTTTATGATGAACACGATCTCCAAATATTTACGACTCTTATTCTAAGTCATGTATACACTTTCAATAATTATAAATAAAATACTATATGCAATATGACCAACCGCCATATAGAAATTACAGGTAAAGGTTGTAGAACCTGCTGCCAACAACAGGAACCAGAAAACTGTGTGCGCTTCTTCTAATTGCCAAAGAAGAAGAAGATTAAAATTGCTATACAACATCTAAATTAATTAGCTCTCAAACATACATCAGAATGAATATAGAGATGCTCTAATAATGTTAGACAGAAGGTGAGGCAAATACGAAAGATGGAACATCTAACAAGAGAGAAAAGTATCCAAAATTTTACCCGATTCTTTACGGCACTACAACAAATATGGGATATGATAGCGTGCGCTGAACACTGTAGAATGCATATTATAGCATATTCCGCCCGATATATGCCCCCGCTATAATAACCCCATGTACAAGAAAAACACTAACATTATAGCGTTCACGAACGCTATTCATGGATTATAGCGTTCATTGACGCTATAGACAATGTATAGCGTTTTGAAACGCTATATGATATATAGTTATAGCAATTAGGAACGCTATAGAACTTTAATAGCATTCATGAACGCTATTAATATAGTGTAGCGTTCATGAACGCTATAGACATGTTATAGCACTTACAACGCTATAAAGTTTACATAGCCTTTATGAACGCTATAGTTCATTAATAACATTTGTTAACGCTATAAATGTGTTATGGCGTTTCTGAACGCTGTTTATTTTTAATTGCGTTCCTGTATGTTATTGTTTGTTAACAGCGTTTCGATATATATCTGCTTTTTATAGCATTTCTTTCCTGCTATTATATGTGCAACAATAGCATGTCAGAATGCTATTGCAGAGTCAAAATTCTGTATTCAAAAATTTGCAGAATGCAGCACATCAGAATACTATTGCAGATAATGTCACAGTTACACAAAATACAGGTATTTAAAAATTTAAATGCGAATCAATCACAGAATGAATTTCGAACATAAGTAAATTCATTAATTTCACTGTCTAATGTATGTAGGACAACGAAGTAGTACCAAACATTCAAAATCCTTAATTTCTCTATGTAGAACAACGAAGTAATACCAAATGTATGTCCAAAAATTAAACATTAACAGTGTAGTCAGCTACATATATCCCAAAATGTTGACTATCTAACATTTAGCTCCCTTCGAGACTATCCACAACCAAAATCCTCAGAAAGCATCCTCTTCCTTCATCCAACCTACAAAAATAGGGGAGAAATCATTAGTGTAAAGAAAAAACCATCTCGAGCCGATCCAGACAATTGACGAAAAGTATATTATTGGGATAGAAAAAGTGATGCCTTACCAGTGCACTAATTGAGTCTTATGGTTTATATATTCTGTTGTAATTGTAAGTGTTCTCAACTCTTCTTCTCGTTTTTTGACTGAAAGCTTGAAAGGATTAATAAGTTCCAACTGAGTGCATGTATTTTTTCATATAGATGAAGCTGATATCGCTAAATGTGGTCTATACTAAAGACTTATCAGTACAGACCAAAGCTTTCAGTTTTCCATATTGTTGTGTAGTGGAAAATAGGTTTTCTGTAGGTAAAGTTCAGTAAGGTATTATGTGCGGATATTTACTCTCCAATGTGCATCAGATCAGACGATTTAGTGTTCAGTAAACAGTAGATTATAAGTTCAGATATTGAAGAAGTGTGCAGTTTGTAGTTTTAGCCACGACTGAGATTATTAGCTAACCTGCTGAGTAAATCCTACATAATCAGCAAACAAGGTTTGTTATGTGATGGAGAAAATTTGACCTGCTCGGACAAGGATGTTGCCCCATCCAGACCACCACTAGTAGCAACTTTTACAGCAATAACACTTCCTTCGATTTCCAAAATTATCCTACAATACCAGCAAACAATGAACTCATATAAGCATGTGTGTAAGTCCAGCTTCAGAAAATTCCTGAACATCGTGTCCTCATGTCCGTAACTCAAAAGTTTGTATTCCAACCAAACAATGATCAAAATCAACCAAAATTAACAACTTACCTGTAGCTCCCCTTCCCGAAAAATTTAGAAATATTTTATTATTATTTATGTTATTTGAATGGTTATTTTAGATTTTATAAATAATTATTTAGTTAATTATTACGGTAGGTGATTTTTAATCATGATTAAATTGGAGTACAAGACAACTAGGAATCATGGTACGAATAGTGCAGTGGCGTGCTTTGACTAGTGTTTAGCCATGGTAGGGGAAGGCCGAGCCATAGTGATGTCATAACTAGGAAAACCAGGCCAAGTTACGACTTAACCACTATAGATAATTAAATTATTTATTTATTAATTGTTATATATATAATATCAATTTATTGATATTGATGGGATATTTTTATTTTTGGAAATATGATAGCCTGCTAAATATTTTTAGTTTTCTGGGATAATAGGCCAGAAATACTTGTGTATAGAAATACACTATAAATACATTAGGTGTATATATATATATATATATTATATATATATATATATATATATATAATATTATATATATATATATATATATATATTATACTCTTTTCTTACCACGACTTTTCCATGAACAAGTAAAACGCATTTAGCTTTTAGTTGGGTCAGCTTTTCAAAAGGTTCACTGAGAAGAATACCTATCCTTTCATTGAACACTTGTACATGACATTTTTATATTTTATAGGATTTTAATAACTGTATTTATTCCTCATGTCCATAACTTTACTCTTTATATTTTATAGGATTTATATAAGTATATATGCCTATTAATATAGGGCAATATGTATATATGCCTAATATATAATATATATATATATATATATATATATATATATATATATATATATATATATATATATATATATATATTCACATGTATATATACATGTATTGGTGATAGCCTAGACTAAGGTAATAAACCAAAACAGGCCTGAGCCCGGCCCAATCCATTTTCCCCACATCAGACTAGAACTCAAAGGAACAACCCAAGCCACTAATCCTGAAGCCAGACCAGAGCGTAGTCCCCCACCCCTGTTCGATTCTCAGCTATATATACACACGTATGTATATACACATCGAGAAGATCGAAACTCCATAAACCCTAACACCTACTCACTGCCGCGCGTATCCCCTGATCCTGGGCGACCACCCGTCGTCGGATCCACCGCGCGCACCGCCGAAGACGGCCGGAAACGTGCGCGGCAACCAACAGTTCACAGAGGAACGACAACACAGCCGCAGCAAGGGTGCACTATTCATTGCGAGAATTCTTCGCACTCGATCGACCGATTCGCAAGCCGTCTTTTCTGGTATGCTCCCAACCCAACCGACTTTACATCCCATTAGTTAGATTAGTATAGATCATAATAAAATCCTAGGAGAAATTGACTTGAAGTCAAGGAAAAATCTGTTGAAAATAGAGTACTAGAGCAGTCCCAAAACCCGATTTGGTAGGCAATTCCTAGCCGAACCATCGACAGTTTAGAAAATCTATTTAGAGACAGTAATAGACAACATATACGACAGTAAAACCCTCTTTATAGATTTCAATTTCATTAAGTGTAGAGTTATTCGATTCTAAAACCGAGGAAAAACTGTGAAAACTATTTTGGAAAATCACGAAAACCCTCGATACGACGTGCATTCCGTCATTCCGGGCGACGTGGTCACGAACCGAAAGCATCGAAAGGTGCGTATCGGCTTCGTGGACGTATGGACTTTGACGGAATTCAAATTGGTCACCGTGTGCGCGACGAATTTGACGCACATCCGTCGAAATTTACCGTATCGGTCTCTGTGCAAATTTCCCAATTACTTGTGCACGCTCGTCAGATCGAGACGAAGCTTGTGCCAACAGGACCGTCTTGTTTTTTGGGTCATGTATGTCAAGTTTGATCCAATTCTGAGACAGTGGAATCAGAACATCGTTTTGCGGGCCCTACGGTCCCACTCAACGTGCGATTTTGTGCACGGCGCGTCGAAATTCAACTTTGGACATACGGTTGGATTCGTATCAAAAAAGTGAACCTGTTGACATATAGTTTGATGACTTTAGAGATCGTTGACTCTGGCACGCTTTTTGGTGTAAAGCGGGTCCAACGGCGGACATCGTTTTTGTCCAAAATTACCGTTTTGCTCCTGTGTCCAGAATTGGACTTAAGGACAGACAATTTTAGCTAATTTGACTATTCTGAGAATGTTGGTAATGTTTATTTCAGCATCTGGAGACTTCTGCATGTGTTGACTGATTGTGGCTCATTGAGTGGTATATTATTATTAGTTTCACCAGCTAAGGACCTCAGGCAAGTGCACTTTCTGATTGCTTTCGATTCATAGTAGTCTTTTCATTTCATGTTTATACATATATCTTGCTGCTTGTTGACACACTCATCACACGGAGTAGTCGGAAGGGAAAATATCTTAGTAGACATGTGGACTACCCAGAAATATCCCTAAAATGTCTATTATTGTATGATAGCAGCTGCACACGAGACGTACAGTGTGCCAGATTTACCCCTAGCCGTTCACATGTCGAAACGGATATTTCACACCACATAGGTAGATGTCTTTTATTTTTCCTTTACTTCTCCACCGTGCCATGTCATCGTTTCTCTCCGGTTTTCATATTCCATATGTTATTTTCATGTCTTGTTAATTCTATTGTGTTTTTGCATTGCCGTCGGTTTGTGTACTTGTTCCCTTCCTGACTGAAAATCAATATTTTTTAGGTTTAGCCGCGATCACTCTTAGCGTTGGAAAGATATGGGTATGCTGAGGCCGACCTAGATAGTGGAACTAGTTGTCATTTTTATTAATTGTGAGAACTTTGTATTTTCTTTTAAATATAAATCTTGTAAATGTTATAACAAATTTAGAAATGTGAATGAGAAACAAATGTATTATTTTGAGCATTTATTTTTTGCGGGCTTGACAGCGTTCTACCGCCTACTCTGCGGCGTAGGCTGGCTTGGACACGTCTCGTATCCGAAAAAGCGGGTGCGGGTCGTGACAAGTTTTTGTGGTAGCCCATGCAGGTCAAATTTTACAAAATATGCAAACTCGTGATGGTACGTTAGTCGTACTATTGCGAGCCTGCGACTAGAAATGCTCATTCAGAATTATGATTGAAATAATTTAGGAGGATAACTAGGATAAGGGTCCCTTATTAATTGGGTAGTTAGATTGTTTGATAGGCCATGCAAATTGGATACAGAGTTGTTAAATTTAGATTGCTTGCCAGATCTTTATAGGTACACTCTTACTTTGGTATGACGATATGATTCCATGTGGATACACTATTCACCTGGTAAGTTAGGTTATCCTAGAATTAAGGCTATAATCTTGATGACCTGTTTAATTTTCTTTTGCTCTATTTGATATAAACATCATATCACTAGTTAGAGTTGCCTATTTTTAAATTCTAACTGTGGTAAGGAACTGGTTTATAATTTCTGATGCTGCTAATCATATACGAATTTTGAGGTAGATTGATTTGAGATTTTCCCTCAACCATTGAAATGCACATGAAATAGATACTAGAATGTTTGTATTCCTTTCGTTTTTAGTTATTTTCTCCATATTAACTCTTTTATTTCAGTGTTATGACTGATAGGACAAATACCTACGCTTTATTTTTAGGCAACCTGTTTGAATCTCTAGAAGCTCATGAATTTTACGGATATAGTTAAAAGAATGTTAGTTAACTAATAATGGTTAGATAGCAGCACACTGTCGTCAATTATTTGAGAGTGGAGAATGTGGGTTCACTGCAGCCATCAGCGCACTGGCGATGCACAACCCATAGAATTGAAATCATTTCAAAAAATCATAGTCTATGGAACATTGCTAAAACTATGTTCTCGTTGACCCCTTTAGATCTTAGATACCCTTGTGTCAATATAGAGTAGAGTACCTGATAGCTTATCACACCTGAATCACGGAACCAAGGGTGTGTCACAGCCAGAGTATATAGGCGAGGCATAATTCTCGGTGAAATAACTTCAGACATGATTACAAGTTTAGGATACTATAGAGAATAGAAAGATGCCCGGTGTGACCCTAAGATCCAAAACCAATACTAAGGTAAGTCATATAAGTTGAGTAGCATGTCTCCCACCTTAGCATCCCGTGGTCCTTGTAATCTATTAACAAGGTAATTGACCGACATTAATAGGTTTACCTAGAATATAGAATTTAGAGTTCCATAACCCATTAGTCAACCAAGGCCTTATGGATAAGTAGATAGTAGGATGACTCTATAAGCAATGACACCATGTAAGGTTTAATTCTCTCAAAACTCGAACTACTTGTATCTCTTTCCAAAAATCTTGCATATTTATATTTTGACTCTCTTGACCAAGGCTGCTATTATAGCCTAGTTTTTGCAAGCTTACTCTTTTATCGAGCTTGATTCAAGACACATGTTTATTGGGGACGCCCACTAACATATTGTCTAATCAGAATCAGTGTTTTACGGTCTGATCAACCATGATGCATTTGGTTCGCTCTTCATTTAATTATACTACGTAGAATGAGATATAGAGGTACCTAGGATCTCATCCGCGACTGCTTTGACAATCCCTCTTGAAATAATATATTCGCCTTTGAATCATGTAATTGTACTCAGTGACCCCTCTCTTGAACTCCTTATTGGTTTTGTCTTTCATTGATTTGGAAAGACAAAAGCTCGTAATTGGTAGATAGGTACAGAGTATCCCCATGGCTATGATAATTGTATACACAAGTATAGCTATCCACGGCCAGCCAGTGACTGGAACCTTGCCTTGAGTTACTCGTCCTCCCTTCGACACTAAACCTACTATCTTGAATCTTCTATTCATTGGAGTCAGAGAATGATTAGGATCTTTCCTAGATCAAATGCCAACCTAGGAGACTACCTATTCTCAAGAGACCCATTGTTGTGAGCCTTTAATTATTTGTTTGAAACTTGCTTAACTAGAACCATTGTGACAATAGTCTGACAGGTTTAACACAAATAGAAACTCATGACTCAGTTGTTAGAAATCCCTTTATATGATGTGCCTTAGAGTTGGTTACCCCGTCGATAACTCTTGTATACTATGGACGTGTATATCCCTCTATCTTATCGACCATGTGTCATTGTACACCCATGTTTTCCCTTTATTGAGGAATGATCCTTGACTCGACTTAATCTACCGTATTCCGTACATCGTGCCTTATTCTTTATTAACAAGAGTTGAGGTACAATATTCGAGCTTTGAAATCCTTCCAACCTTATCATTCCTAAAACCATGTCCTAACTTCTAAGGTGGGTAGACTGTAAGCCTCCTCAATTTTGGGATATACGACTATTACCAATTGCTTAGAATAATTTCCATTAGCATGATAATTAGTGCCCCATGGACTCCCACTTTCCATTTAGATCACTTTGTGTCCCCGACCGTGCCATTAATATTCGGAGCACGAGACCGGCTGTTACCTTCCAACAAATTTCATATGCAAGATCTAGACGAGTCCACCTTCATCTAGGTATATCAAGTCCAATTCAAAACCGTCCCCTTGTACTCTATTTTTGTGCTACGACTTTTAGGTTAAAAGGACTAGCTGCAACCCTTACCACAATAACGGTATACTTCCCGACTTCCACTAGAGCCTCAACCTTGACTTAGTACATTCGACCCAATATATGGTTGTGATCTACTCGAAACCTACTACGTGCATGCCACTAGTGTGCCACTCAATAGACGCCTCTTGTGCTACTTAAACACAAAAGTCACTGAAGGAGCATTTTGGGCTTGAGGGACCTAGCTAACCAACTTGACTGGCAGCTCTTTCAACCACTTGGGTTGAAACCTATTCTAGGATACCCTAACCAAGTAGAAATAGTTTTATCATTGGGGTCTTGCCCAGTCAGTATAGATTGAAATCCCAAGTTCATCTAACCAACGATTGATGTCCAATCAGGGAACCCATTAAGACCCAATAAGTTCCATCCATACATACCACCATATTTGGACTAGAAAACCGAACTATTTGAAATAGGTCCCTGTACCTATTATGTAGTCTCCACCTCTTAGTATATGTAGTCATTAGTAACCCTTATTTCATCTACCGGGAAGTCGCGATACGACCTTGTATTGCAATTATACCCTTACTCGTGTGTTTAAATCACCACGGAAAAAAAAAATCACAATCCTGGTTTTTCAAAATTTCGTTCTACTATGGAACCTTATTTAGATTAATTTCGAGAACGGAACTTCTATATTGCACGAATTGCAAGCCCCTCTAAGAATCGAATGATTCTTTGACGTAGCAAGTGACTGAACTAGAGTCGCCCAATCTAGCAAATAAGTCAGTGGTTCGTAAACACCCTTTTTAGCTGTATCGTTGGATACTCTCTACTGCTCTCGAAACTTCATATTTGCTCTCGATTATTCTCCCTTATCTTCATGTCCTTCCTACTTTGGAGCGACGATTGGTCATACTTATTAGAGTTTATCAACCTTTCTTAGCTACTTGTGTAAGTTTGTTGCTTGTTAAAAATTTGGGTTGCTTGATAGATACGAGAGGATTATAGATACCATATGCCTAGATATTTGTTGGTAGGATTGTTAGCAACCAGTTAGAAGATTTTAAGACTTTAGTTTGAGGAGTAGTATGACCAAAGGTGGGTAGAAGTCCTGGAGGCTATATGGCTAGGAGAAGAATACAAACTATTTTTGGGGAATTAAAATTTGAGAAGATTGTGGTAATAGTGGATTTATTCTTTTACCTTTATTTTTGAATTTTGGGCATGGTTATGAGTTAGAATTTCGAGGACGAAATTATTTTTAAGGTGGGTAGATTTGTAGCTCCCCTTTCCGAAAAATTTAGAAATATTTTATTATTATTTATTTTATTTGTATGGTTATTTTTAAATTTTATAAATAATTATTTAGTTAATTATTACGGTAGGTGATTTTTAATCATGATTAAATTGGAGTACCAAACGACTAGGAATCATGGTACGGATAGTACAGTGGCGTGTTTTGACTAGTGTTTAGCCATGATAGGGGAAGGCCGAGCCATATTGATGTCCTAACTAAAAAAACCAGGCCAAGTTACGACTTAACCACTGTAGATAATTAAATTATTTTTTTAGTAATTATTATATATATAATATCAATTTATTGATATTGATGGGATATTTTCTATTTTTGGAAATTTGATAGCCTGCTAAATATTTTTAGTTTTCTGGGATAATAGGCCAAAATACTTGGGTATAGAAATACACTATAAATACATTACGTTGTATGAATATATATATATATATATATATATATATATATATATATATATATATATATATATATATATATATATATATATATATATATATATATATATATACTCTTTTCTTACCACGACTATTCCATGAACAAGTAAAACGCATTTAACTTTTAGTTGGGCCAGCTTTTCAAAAAGGTTCACTGAGAAGAATACCTATCCTTTCATTGAACACTTGTACATGACATTTTTTAAATTTTATAGGATTTTAATAACTGTATTTATTCCTCCTGTCCATAACTTTACTGGTTTATATTTTATAGGATTTATATAAGTATATATATATATATAGTTATAAATATGCGTATATAGATATTAATTGGTTATATGTATATGTATATATATAGATATATATATGTATAACTAATATTATATAAATAGGTCTATATATATATATATATATATATATATATATATATATATATATATATATATATATATATATATATATATATATATATATATATATACATGTTAAATATATATATGCGTATATATAGATATATCTATATATATAGGGAAATAGGTATATATGCCTATTAATATATATATTCACATTTATATATACATGTATTGGTGATAGCCTAGACTAAGGTAATAAACCAAAACAGGCCTGAGCCCGGCCCAATCCATTTTCCCCACATCAGACTAGACTCAAAGGAACAACCCAAGCTACTAATCCTGAAGCCAGACCCGAGCGTAGTCCCCCACCCCTGTTCGATTCTCAGCTATATATACACACGTATGTATATATACATCGAGAAGATCGAAACTCCATAAACCCTAACACCTACTCACCGCCGCGCGCACCCCCTGATCCTGGGCGGCCACCCGCCGCCGGATCCGCCGCCGCGCGCCGTCGGAGACGGCCGAAAATGCGCACAGCAACCAACAGTTCACAGAGGAACGACGACACAACCGCAGCAAGGGTGCACTATTCATCGCGAGAATTCTCCGCACTCGATCGATCGATTCGCAAGCCGTCTTTTCTGGTATGCTCCCAACCCAACCGACTTTACATCCCATTAGTTAGATTAGTATAGATCGTAATAAAATCCTAGGAGAAATTGACTTGAAGTCAAGGAAAAATCTGTTGAAAATAGAGTACTAGAGCAGTCCCAAAACCCGATTTGGAAGGCAATTCCTAGCCGAACCATCGACAGTTTAGAAAATCTATTTAGAGACAGTAATAGAAAATATATATGGTAGTAAAACCCTCTTTATAGATTTTAATTTCATTAAGTAAGTGTAGAGTTGTTCGATTCTAAAAACCGAGAAAAAACTGTGAAAACTATTTTGGAAAATTACGAAAACCCTCGATACGACGTGCGTCCTGCCATTCCGGGCAACGTGGTCACGAACCGAAAGCATCGAAAGGTGCGTATTGGCTTCTTGGACGTGTGAGCTTTGACGGAATTCAAATTGGTCGCGTTTGCGCGACGAATTTGACGCATATCCGTCGAAATTCACCGTATCGGCCTCTGTGTAAATTTCCCAATTACTTTGTGCACGCTCGTCAGATCGAGACAAAACTTGTGCTAACAGGACCGTATCATTTTTCTGGTCCTATATGCCAAGTTTGGTCCAATTCTGAGACAGTGGAATCGGAACACCGTTTTGCGGGCCCCACGGTCCCACTCAACGGGCAATTTTGTGCACGGCCCGCCGAAATCCAACTTTGGACATACGGTTGGGTTTGTATTGAAAAACTAGACCTGTTGACATATAGTTTGATGACTTTAGAGACCGTTGACTCTGGCACGCTTTTCGATGCAAAGCAGGTCCAACGGCGGACATCATTTTTGTCCGAAATTATCGTTTTGCCCCTGTGTCCAGAATTGGACCTAAGGACAGGCAATCCTAGCTAATTTGACTATTCTGATAATATTGGTAATATTTATTTCAGCATCTAGAGATTTCTGCATGTGTTGACTGATTGTGGCTCATTGAGTGGTATATTATTATTGGTTTCACCAGCTAAGGACCTCGGGCACTCACTACAACAAAAATACCTTTTAATGACGGCTAAAAAGCGTCATTAATTGCAAACTATGACGCTTTTTTTCTCAGTCCAAGCGTTATGAAATCTGGTGTTATAAATGTTTTTAAAAGCGTTATAGATAATTCATCCAAAACCGTCATTAATAGGTTGAATTTCTGCTACGTTTTATTTTCAAAGCGTTATAGATAGTTATGAAAAACTGCTGTATATGGTCGTTGTATCACATTTATAAAGTGTTGGCACATTTTATTTTGATTATTAACAGCATCTTCGTAGTTTAGTCTTCTGTTCTTCAGATTCAAATATTCTCAGAAGATCTACTACATGGAGTTCTTCCGTTCAACCGCAATCATCTTCTACATTGAAGACTGAAGCAGTTACCGACGTTCCCTGCATAAGACGGCGTCTTCCTGCTTAGAGTCTCTGTGTCTGTACAAGTCTAGGTATATTTGTAAACACTTAAGGACGGATGACAAGTAAAAAGAACAAGTCAAAAATCAAATACCTACAGAGCAGCATACCGGCGGCATGCTTCGGCATACCGGCGGTATACCGTTTTTAGAGCTCAGAAAGTTGCTGTGATGAATTATCGGCATACCGGCGGCATGCTCCGGCATACCGACGGTATACCGATTTTTGTGTCCAGAAAGTTGCTGTGACAAATTGTCGGCATACCGACGGCATGCTCCGGCATACCGGCGGTATACCGTTTTTAGCGACCCAAAAGTTGTTGTGACAAATTGTCGGCATACCGACGGCATGCTCCGACATACCGGCGGTATACCGTTGTTAGCAACCCAAAACTTGCTGTGACCAATTGTCGGCATACCGGCGGCATGCTCCGGAATACCGACGGTATACCGAGTTTCAAATATTTGGTTTTTGAATTGTCCTGACTAGCATTAATGGCAGCATTTAATGCTCTCAAACGATCATTAATATGATCGTTACTATTTGATCGGTAAACCGACGGTATGCCGCTGCATACCGACGGCATGCCGGTCTGTCTGTATCCAGAGCATTAAATGCCACCCACTCTTGGTTTCTCTATAAAAGAAAGCCCTCTCTCTCTTGAGGACTTTACCAACTCTTACCATAAATTTTCCAACAACCAAGAGCTCCACCATTAATACTCTTCCAAGCTTTTTATTGTCATCCTCTCCCAAAGTGCTAGAGTATTAAAGTGTTGTACATTTCGATCTTCACGTGTTAGAAGATCAACAAGTTCTCTTCTCTTTTGTTTGAAGTTGGCGAGCCTTCGTAAGAAAACTCGTATGTAGAAGTTGGCGAGTCTTCGGATCCAAACTCGTGTTGAAGTTGACGAGTTCTTCGGATCCAAACTCGTGTGTACTATTTGGTTAAATAGTGGATTAAAGCCGAAGAGAGTTCCGGGACTGGATTGCCTCAAAAGAGGATACCAGGATACATCCTTGCGTTTGATCTTTCTACTCTTTACTTTCAATTGTCTTTATTGCTTCAATTGTTGTAGTTAATTTTTAATTTTCCTATTCACCCCCCTCTAGGGTTCTACAATTGGTATCAGAGCTTTGTTCTCTTGATTTGGATTTACACCCTTTGAGTGATCCATGGCCTCTAACCCTAGTATCAACACCTTCCACAATGAAGGACACTCCACAAATAGGTCTCCCCTATTTGATGGTACCAACTATAACTACTGGAAGAGTAGGATGAGCATTTATCTAAAGTCCATAGATTTTGACTTATGGGATTGCGTGATAAATGGTCTTCCTACTCCTTCCAGAGCTATTGAGGATATTGCTTCTGATACCCTTCGGGACACACTTACTGAAAACACCAAGAAGCTTGCTAGTCGAGATGCCAAGGCAATGAATGATCTTTACTGTGCTCTCGACAGTAGTGAATTCAACCGAATCTCTACTTGCAAGACTTCTAATGAGATTTGGAAGTTACTTGAAGTCACACACGAGGGAACTTCACAAGTGAAGGAATCCAAGATGAGTAGACTCACGCAAGAATATGAGTCCTTTAAAATGAAGCATGATGAATCTATTACTTGCATGTTTACTCGTTTTGGTGACATTATTAACCCTCTCACTTCTCTTGGAAAGGAATATCCTGCTCATGAAAAGATAAGAAAAATTCTTAGAGGATTGACGAAAGCTTGGAGTCCTAAAGCTACCGCAATCATTGAGGGGAACGATCTAACAGTCATGAATCTTGAGACCCTCATGGGTAAGCTAATGACTCACGAGCTCGATATGAAGGATCAAGAGGAATCCTCCATACAAGAGAAGGAGAATGAGAAGACCAAAGAGAAGGAGAAGACTCTTGCTCTCAAAGCAACAAGGTCCTACTCCAAGGATAGCTCCGACGATAATGAGTCGGACGACGATGAAGAAATAGCTCTCACAGCTAAGCACTTCCGGAAGGTCCTAAAATTCAACAAGGCCAACCGCTCTAGACGGGACAATGAAGAAGATCTGGCGTGCTATCAATGCAGAAGACCCGGACACATCAAGAGGGATTGTCCGATGATAAGAAAAGACTCAAGCAAGTACGAGAAGCCTAGCAAGGGAAGCTCATCCTCCAGAAAGTTCGCCAACACAAGCATTTGGTGTGAAAGTGACGCGAACGACTCCGACAACGACAAAGAGTGCAAACACAATGCCAACGTCTGTCTCATGGCAACCGATGAGGTACTTGATGATCTTTTCTTAAACACTCTTACCTATAATGATTTGGAGAAAGCTATTCTTGAATTACATGAAGAACACAAAGGTGTTCGGAATAAATACAAGAAATCTCTTAAAGAGGTTGAGGCTCTTCAACTTGAAGTAGAGAGGCTCTCAAGCATCATTATTGATGTGAAGGGAAAATCTCCTATTTCTGACACGGATGAAATAGAGTCTTTGCGACTCAAGTTTCAAGAATCTCTTGACACCATCAAGAAAAGGGATGATGAGATTCTATCCATGAGAAGTTCTTATGAATTTGCTATGCGCAAATGTCAAGATGCTAATAGAAGAGAATATGACACTTCTATTAAGTATAATGATCTTCTTACACGGAGTAAGAATTTAGGTAATAAGAATACCACTCACATGCATGCTCCAAGACACCCCCACACTCATCACAATGCTAGGCATACCCTTACATGAACACTACACACAACTCCTTTTCTAACACAAGAAAAGGACCTTTTGTTAAGAAGAACACCTCACATCATGCATTTTACTATATTATAACACTCATGGTAGAACTCCTCACACTAGAAACTCACATATGCACAACACTCACACTTCTTCTTCTAAATCTTCTTTGATGTGCAATTATTGTGGTTTGCTCGGACATACTTCTAATTTTTGTTATACAAGAAAACAAGTTGACATGAAAGTTCTTAAATAGGTTCCTAGAATTAACAATCAAGGACCCAAACAATCATGGGTACCAAATCGTTCATCTTCAACTTATGTTGTAGGTGACGAATCCTTCTCATGCTAGAAGCAAGTGGATTCTCGATAGCGGTTGTTCACGGCACATGACCGGTGATGCTTCACTTTTTACAACGCTATCGATGAAGAAGGAAGGACACGTCTCCTTCGGTAATAATCTTAAAGGTTATATTATTGGAAATGGTAATATCGGTTCTCCTCCTTATCCTTGTATTAATAATGTATGTCTTGTTACTAATCTCAAGCATAACCTCCTTAGTATTAGCCATCTTACCGATAATGGCTATGATATCAAGTTTGTTAAACTCAAATGCTACATTACCGATAGTTCTAATGGAACTATTGTTTATGAAGGCATTAGAGAAAACAACATTTATGTTCTTTATCTTATTGAAGGTACTAACAATGACAGATGCCTAGTTGCAAAGAACGATGAGAGTTGGCTTTGGCACATGAGGCTTGGACACGCCAACATGGATACCATCTCTCGCCTCGCCTCCAAGAAGCTTATACGAGGACTCCCAAGTATCCCATTCAAAAAGGATATGGTATGTAAAGAATGCGAGAAAAGTAAGTTGACCAAGTCATCCTTCAAATCCATCAACTCTGTGAGTACCACTAGACCTCTTCAACTTATTCATATGGATCTCTTCGGCCCTAGTAGAGTAGCTAGCCTTGGTGGCAAACTTTATGCTTTTGTTTTAGTTGATGATTTTTCGAGATTTACTTGGGTTATTTTTCTTGCTTGCAAAAGTGATACTTTTCGTGAATTTGTTGCTTTTTGTAAACGTGTTCAAAATGAGAAAGGTTTTTCTATCAACAAAATTAGGAGTGATCTTGAAGGGGAATTTGATAATGCCGATTTCAAAAGATTTTGTGAAAAAAATAGTTTTGGACATGATTTTGCTTGCCCACGTACTCCTCAACAAAATGGTGTTGTGAAGAGAAAGAATAGAACCCTTGGCGATATGGCCCGGGTTATGTTAAACCAATATAAGCTCCCCCAATATTTTTGGACGGAAGCCGTTAATACGGCATGTCATGTTATAAATAGAGTCTTAATTAGACCTATTTCTAAGAAGACTCCTTATGAGCTTTGGTTTGACAAAATTCCCTCTATTGAATATTTTAAAGTTTTTGGTTGTAATTGTTTTATCTTGAATACCAAGGATAACCTAGGCAAGTTTGAAGAAAAAGCCTATGAAGGAATTTTTCTTGGATATTCTACTCACAGTAAAGGTTTTCGTGTTTTTAATAAAAGAAGTCTTATTGTTGAAGAGTCAATCAATGTCTCTTTTAATGAACTTAACTCTTCTACATTCTCCTCTTCCGAGGATATTGATGACATCTCGTTTGGGCTGGAGAACTCCTCTATTGAAGATCATCCTTCTTCATCTAACAATGAAGTTGTGACCCCGACAAAAGAGTCTCCTCCTCTCGAGCCTCCTCAAAAGGATCTCCTAAAAGAATGGAGATTTGTCACCAATCATCCTAAGGAACTTATCATTGGAGACCCTTCCTCCAAGGTTAGCACTAGATCCTCCACTTGTGATCTTTGTGCAAACGTGGCTTTTATCTCTCAAATAGAGCCTAAAAATAATAATGATGATTTTCTTGATGAATTTTGGATGATAGCAATGCAAGAGGAGTTAAATCAATTTGAGCGAAACAAGGTTTGGGAACTTGTCCCAAAACCTAGCAATCACTCTATCATTGGAACCAAATGGGTGTTTCGCAACAAACTTAATGAAGATGGGTTAGTGACTCGTAACAAGGCCCGATTGGTTGCTCAAGGCTATAACCAAGAGGAAGGCATTGACTACGACGAAACCTATGCTCCGGTTGCACGTCTTGAATCCATTCGTATGCTTTGTGCTTTTGCTTGTTTTAATGACTTTAAGCTCTTTCAAATGGATGTTAAGAGTACTTTTCTGAATGGTATTATTAAAGAGGAAGTTTATGTTAAACAACCTCCTAGCTTTGAAGATTTTCAATTTCCAAATCACGTGTTCAAACTCCATAAAACCCTTTATGGCCTCAAACAAGCTCCCCGTGCTTGGTATGAGCGTCTTAGCTCTTTTCTTGTTTCTCACAATTTTTCAAATGGGAAAGTTGACACAACACTTTTTATTAAATCCCATGATGGCACTCTCTTATTGGTTCAAATTTATGTCGATGATATTATTTTTGGTTTTACTAACAACATACTTTGTGTAGAATTTGCTAAAGTTATGCAGGAAGAGTTTGAAATGAGTATGATGGGTGAACTTTCCTTCTTCTTGGGATTACAAATCAAACAAGGACCCAAAGGAACCTTCATCAATCAAGTAAAATATACAAAGGACCTCCTCAAGCGTTTCGACCTCGACTCATCCAAATCAATGAGGACTCCTATGGCCACAACGACAAAGCTTGACAATGATGAAGATGGCACATCGGTCGACATTCGTAAGTATAGAGGTATGATCGGTAGCTTACTTTATTTAACTGCTAGCCGTCCTGATATCATGTTTAGTGTTTGCTTGTGTGCACGATATCAAGCCAATCCAAAGGAATCATATTTGAGTGCCGTTAAGCGCATTTTTCGTTATCTCAAAGGCACCATTAACATGGGTCTTTGGTATCCGAAATCCTCATCCTTTGAGCTTCACGGCTTTTCGGATGCGGATTTTGCCGGATGCAAGATTGACCGAAAAAGCACTAGTGGCACATGTCAATTCTTCGGGAAGTCTTTGGTATCGTGGTTTAGTAAGAAGCAAAATTCTGTTGCTCTTTCAACCACTGAGGCAGAGTATATTGCGGCTGGTTGTTGTTGTGCACAAATTCTTTGGATGTCACAAACACTTTTAGATTATGGCATTTCTCATTCTTGTACCCCTATTAAATGTGATAACACTAGCTCTATCAATCTCCCGAAAAACCCGATTTGTCACTCACGTACGAAGCACATTAAAATTAGACACCATTTTCTTCGTGACCATCAACATAAGGGAGATATTCGTCTTGAATTTATTGATACTACCTATCAATTAGCCGATATTTTCACAAAACCGCTCCCGGAAGATCGCTTTACCTTCCTTTGCCGTGAACTAGGCATTTTATCTTTTGATCCATAATCCCTCTCGGCCGGCACACCGACAGTATACAGCGGTATACCGGCGGTATGCCGTTTTTCGATTCAGAATTAGGTTCTGTTTCGAAACTCGGCATACCGTCGGTACACGTCGGCATACCGCTGATATGCCGGATGGAGGCGGACAGGACATCAAATCAGGGTCCGGGCCCACCTTTCTTCTCTACTTGCTTTATTCTTTTTAACCTACTTTTATTCCCTCTCATCCATCCAATCTATCATAACTACCCATCTCTTCACCTCCCATCTCATTTATTACTCTTCCCTCACATCCCCCCTTTCACTCCTCTTTTTACTCCACCCTCATAAATTCCAACCCACCACCTTTTCAACTCCCTTCTTTAAACCTCCTCTACAACCGTTCCCACCCTCCTCCCCTTTCAAAATCCATCTCTTCATCTTCCTCCTCCTCTTTAAAATCCTCCTTCCTCCATCACTTCTCCTACTCCTCCTTCATCCACTCCAAAAACCTAATCTCTCTTCATGGCAAACCTTAAGCGTCCCCGCTCCTCCTCCTCCTTGTTCAACCCCTTCATCCCGGTGGCCCAACCTCACGGGTATGACCAACGGATCTTTTCTAACTCTTTGGCGGCCGAGCTATGGTTCCAGCACTTCGTTCATCACAATGTCTTCAAGGGACGAGCGATAAATTGGAATCTCTTCCCCGGTCACGTCTCCTTGTTTGACGAGGCCAGACTCTCATCTCTACTTCGGCGCCAAATACCCGTCTTTCCCGCTGCTGTTCGACTATTCTATTGCAACTTGGTCGGGGACGACGATAACCCCGTCATTCAGTCTATGGTCAATGACCGTCACTTCCGTCTCACATCTCAGGACATCGGACACATCCTCGACATCCCGGACAAAGGGGAAGCCTTGCCATCCTTGGTTGCTCTTCACTCCTCGGCGGCGTCACCCTTCGACGAGTTCTGCCGTATCATCTACAAGGGCCCCAACCCTCCTGCCATCCCGGCCCTCTTTGTACAGCTGGAGCCGTTTTACTACGAGCTCCATAGGATAGTGTGCCGTACACTATTTTCTAAGGGCGGGAACTACGACGCCATTACCGGCGATGCCCTCGTCTGCATGTATTATCTCTATGCCCGGAAGCCCTTCTCCTTCCCGAAGACTCTCCTTCTGCTCTTCCGGCGTGTCATACCCGCGGGAAAGCAGAACCTCTACTACGGCTCCTTTATCACTCTCCTTCTGGAAGCCCGGCAAGTTGACCTATCTCTTTGCTCCTCGGATGGCGTTCTCCCTATCTTGCTGTCTCCCGTTCCCTTAGTGGAGCCTCTACTTCACGTGCCTCGTCTTCCCAAGAGCAACCGACATCCACTCATGCTGCTCCCACATCTACTCCTTCCGCTTCGGGCCGTTATATGACGCTGACTCAGCATCACTTTGATATACGTATGGCCCAGGCGGAGGAGCAGATGTGGGCCCACACTCGTGGCCTTGGCGCCCTGATCCAGTCCCGTTTCCACGATCAGGGGTACTTTATTCAGCGTACTCTTCAGGACCGGAATGCTTTTCTGGATCTTAATCTTCAGGATCCTATGTACCAGGCCCGCGCTTCTCTGATCCCAATGCCTATGGGTTTATGTACCCTGACGGTATTGATCCTTTTGGCACCTTCCAGCAGGCTCAGGGTGATGGGGACGATCCGGCTGATGAGTAGGGACAGATTCGCTTTTGGATGATGGTCTCGTTTTATGCGTGTTTTAGTTTTATGTGTTTGTTTTTATGTTGTCTTTTGTGGTCCTTCGGGGACCGGTGTGTGGTTGGTACCAGTTATTTGCAGTCCTTCGGGGACTTTATCTGTAGTTATCTCTAGTGTCCGGCTCTCGTTGAGGAGAGTCTTTCTATTTACCTTATGCTATGTATGTGTCGGGCATGTATTCACTTTTCACTTCAAAATATTAATACATGCTTCTCTTTATATGCTCTTGTCATTATCATTATGCACGTTTTATATTATTATCCCCATCTTTGACTAAGTGACAAAGGGGGAGAAATCGTATTGAGGGGGAGCTGTCTACCTACGGGGGAGCTACTCCCTGAAGATGCTATCTCTCTATTTTGTCAATTATTAAAATGGGGGAGTTTGTTGGCACATTTTATTTTGATTATTAACAGCATCTTCGTAGTTTAGTCTTCTGTTCTTCATATTCAAATATTCTCAGAAGATCTACTACATGGAGTTCTTTCGTTCAAGCGCAATCATCTTCTACATTGAAGACTGAAGCAGTTACCGGCGTTCCCTGCATAAGACGGCGTCTTCCTGCTTAGAGTCGCTGTGTCTGTACAAGTCTAGGTATATTTGTAAACACCTAAGGACGGATGACAAGTAAAAAGAACACGTCAAAAATCAAATACCTACAGAGCGGCATACCGGTGGCATGCTTCGGCATACCGGCGGTATACCGTTTTTAGAGCTCAGAAAGTTGCTGTGACGAATGGTCGGCATACCGGCGGCATGCTCCGGCATACCGGCGGTATACCGATTTTTGTGTCCAGAAAGTTGCTGTGACAAATTGTCGGCATACCGACGGCATGCTCCGGCATACCGACGGTATACCGTTTTTAGCGACCCAAAAGTTGCTGTGACAAATTGTCGGCATACCGACGGCATGCTCCGGCATACCGGCGGTATACCGTTGTTAGCAACCCAAAACTTGCTGTGACCAATTGTCGGCATACCGACGGCATGCTCCGGCATACCGACGGTATACCGAGTTTCAAATATTTGGTTTTTGAATTGCCCTGACTAGCATTAATGGCAGCATTTAATGCTCTCAAACGGTCATTAATATGACCGTTACTATTTGACCGGCATACCGATGGTATGCCGCTGCATACCGACGGCATGCCGGTCTGTCTGTATCCAGAGCATTAAATGCCACCCACTCTTGGTTTCTCTATAAAAGAAAGCCCTCTCTCTCTTGAGGACTTTACCAACTCTTACCATAAATTTTTCAACAACCAAGAGCTCCACCATTAATACTCTTCCAAGCTTTTCATTGTCATCCTCTCCCAAAGTGCTAGAGTATTAAAGAGTTGTACATTTCGATCTTCACGTGTTAGAAGATCAACAAGTTATCTTCTCTTTTGTTTGAAGTTGGCGAGCCTTCGTAAAAAAACTCGTGTGTAGAAGTTGGCGAGTCTTCGGATCCAAACTCGTGTTGAAGTTGGCGAGTTCTTCGGATCCAACTCGTGTGTACTATTTGGTTAAATAGTGGATTAAAGCCGGAGAGAGTTCCGGGACTGGATTGCCTCAAAAGAGGATACCAGGATACATCCTTGCGTTAGATCTTTCTACTCTTTACTTTCAATTGTCTTTATTGCTTCAATTGTTGTTGTTAATTTTTAATTTCCCTATTCACCCCTCTCTAGGGTTCTACATAAAGCTTTATACTGCATGTTATACATTCCAAACGCTGCTCAATTCAATTCAAAAACAACCACTTTGAACCATATTTACAACAAAGCATTGAAATATAATATAAAGTACCATTCTCCATTTCATTGTCTCAAAATAGAGTATTTCATTCTACATTTCTCCATTTCATTATATACATCTTCTCAAAATATATAGAGTATCCAATATAGAGTACACTTTAGCTAAATCAAAACTATCGACATCAAAAATCTCACAGATACTGTAGCGAAGAAGCACACTTATAACGCTTCAACTTGGTCACATGAAGACTGTCCATAGCACATGTTCGTATAGCAAAATCCTGAAAAAGAAAGCAAAACCCTCACTTTTAGAGTTTGCCAATTTTAGAGTCTGTGATTTATATCGAAAAATCGAGAGTATCAGAGTACTCTAATAAAAACCGAAACCGACAAATAAAGTAAAACATTTAGGCATGGCATAGTGGACGTAGTCCCAAAATCAACGATACAGGCATGCTAATGGAGATGTCATTCCCGAAATAGAAATACTTCCATATATACCCGCATGTGATTTATATCGAAAAGCTCCCAACAAAAACACCCACAATACCAAGCTAAACCCATCATGCATAATAGATACCCAACCAACAATTTTAATCCAAATAGCAAAACATCTCCTACAGCAAAGAAATCTTTCCCAACCCAACATGTATAATAGGAAAAACCTAAACCAACATCCCACAACAAGTATAAGAAGGAGACCCCAAGCAACAATTTATACAAGAAACCCAAACCAACAATGCATGCATCACAAATAATTCCAACAGTAGCTAGGTAACCCGAAACCGAAAATGATCCAACAGCAAGTAAAGAGCCGAACATGATCTAAAGATCATTTTCGCTTCACAAACAAAGACAACCGTAGGATCGTCAAGCCAAAATCGAACCCAACACGTATCAGTCGATCGAAACCCTTTTTATGTAGGGATCGAGATCCAACAACATCATCAACAAACAAAATAAACCCAAAAACTGAAATCAATCAAGAGTTTAGAATTTATACCCCAGAATTTGGTGTCGGAATCCGAAGGGAGCCTTCGGACTCGGCTCACAGGCACGCACAGCGCCTCGCCGGGTCGCGGATGCAACTGTGGAGAGGCTACATCATCGACACGAAGGTATCCTCACATTCGTGTCCAGTATCGACTTGTACAAACACGAGCGTACCTGCACCCAGAATAAACAACCCAACAGTACCAACATACAAACTACGACAACGACAAGAAACGAAATAAGATATATAAGATGTCTCAGATAAGGATCAATCATCATCTGCTGTACTAGCATGCCATCATACGTATAGGACACATCCCGACACGGAGCCAGTGTATCCGATACGATCTGCAACGCTTTGGTTCATTTGGTCGAACGACCAACACCAAAAATATCAGAGTACTCTAATAAAAACCAAATCGACAAATAAAGGAAAACATCCAGGCATGGCATAGTGGACGTAGTCCCAAAATCAACGACGCATGCATGCTAATGGAGATGGAAATAGAAATACTCCCAACTAATATATACCCGCATGTGATTTATATCGAAAAGCTCCCAACAAAAACATCCACAGTACTAAGTTAAACCCATCATGCATAATAGATACCCAACCAACAATTTTAATCCAAATAGCAAAACATCTCCTACAGCAAAGAAATCTTTCCCAACCCAACATGTATAATAAGGAAAACCTAAACCAACATCCCACAATAAGTATAGGAAGGAGAACCCAAGCTACAATTTATACAAGAAATCCAAACCAACAATGCATGTATCACAAATAATTCCAACAGCAGCTAGGTAACCCGAAACCGAAAATGATCCAATAGCAAGTAAAGAACCGAACATGATCTAAAGATCATTTCCGCTTTACAAACAAAGACAATCGTAGGATCGTCAAGCCAAACAACATCATCGACAAACAAAATAAACCCAAAAAGTAAAATCAGTAAAGAGTTTAGAATTTATACCCCAGAATTTGGTGTATAAATTCAACACATCATCGACAAACAAAATAAACCCCTTTTTATGTAGGGATCGAGATCCAACAACATCATCGATAAACAAAATAAACCTAAAAACTGAAATAAATCAAGAGTTTAGAATTTATATCCTAGAATTTGGTGTCGGAATCCGAAGGGAGCCTTCGGACTCAGCTCACAGGCACGCACAGCGCCTCGTCGGGTTGCGACTGCAACTGTGGAGAGGCTACATCATCGACAAACAAAATAAATAAAATAAACAAAATAAATCCTTTTTTATGTAGGGATCGAGATCCAACAGCATCATCGACAAACAAAATAAACCCAAAAACTGAAATCAATCAAGATTTTAGAATTTATACCCTAGAATTTGGTGTCGGAATCCGAAGGGAGCCTTCGGACTCGGCTCGCAGGCACGTACAGCGCCACGCCGGGTCGCGGCTGCAACTGTGGAGAGGCTTCGGACTCGGCTCCCCAAAGGTAATTACACTCCCTTGAACAAGAACAAACAGAAAAATCAAAGAACCCTTTTAGGGAAAAAATCCAAATCAAAAATTAAGAACCCTAATTTTTAGGAAAAAATTACACTCCCAACAAAATCTTTTTTTAGGGAAAAAAAATCCAAATCAAAATCACTCACTTAATCAAGAGAAGTCAACGATGATGCAGCCCTTTTCGGATCATCACCGACGTGGACGGAGACGTCGAAAAACCCTAAAATTAAGAATCCTAATTTTGGAGAGATGAATGCATGTATGGTTGTCAAAAATTAGGATATTTTTGAATTTAGGGCATAAAATAAGCAATGATCGAGATTTTAGGACAAACCGGTGGTGAAGGCTACGCCGGTGACAACCTTCCCTCTGCGGTGGAGTCTGTAACCGAGGAAAGCGAGGAACGGGCTGAGGGAAGTTGGGGAGCGGGGAGCAGGCTGAGGGGAGTTGATCGGGAGCGGGGAGCGGACTGAGAGGAGTTCGGGAGTGTCGGAGCGGGCTGAAGGGAGTTGGGGAGCGGAGAGAGAGAGAAGGAGAAAGAGAGTAAGTGCGGGAGAAGGGACTTTTCGACTTAAGTGTGGGAGTAAGTGCGGGAGAGTCGAGATTTCGACTTAAAATTTGTGTTTTTTTCATAACGCTCGTACCACTGAGAGACAATCAATAACGCTTTTATAGATAACCGTCATAGATTACAGTCTTGCTGAACTTTAATGACGCTTCTTTATCAGCCATCATTAAATCTCCTTATCAAGCGTCATTAAAGGATATTTTTGTTGTAGTGACTACAACAAAAACCCTTTTAATGACGGCTAAAAAGCGTCATTAATGACGAACCATGACGCTTTTTTTCCACAACAACCGTTATAAAAACGAGTGTTATAAATGTTTTTTAAAAGCGTCATAAAATAACCGTCATGAATAGTTTCTATAAAAGCGTTATGAATAGTTAATATATTGTGCACAATTCAGAACAATTTTAAAACGTCATGAATAGATAATATGTATAGGCTCAATGCACTACTATAACACTCATATTACTGAACTCATCACATTTATAACACTCAATACTGCACATTATATATTACTTTCCAAAAACTTCTCAATTCAATTTTAAAACAACAACTTTGAACTATATTCACAAGAAAACATCGAAATGTTATATCACCATCTTCATTACATTATCTCAAAATAGGGTATCCAAATATATATATTTACAAATACTACTTAAATGAATCCTCAAAACAAGTATAACTACTTTGGCTTCAACTTGAGCACATCAAAACTGTCAACATCACGTGTAGCAAATCCCACCACTGCAATAATAGTTGCCTCTTCATGTGCACCTGAGAAAGAAAATTAATACTAGTTAGCTACAATTCCACCATGCATCTATAACAAGTATTATCAACACATTAAGATAACACCAACTTACAAATTTGAAAATAGAGAGAGCTCTATGAGCTAATCTTCACCAACTTACAAATTTTATATGACAAGCTTTTTGACAAAAAAATTAGTGAGAACATACCAGAATAAGTTGGACTATATTTGTTGGTTGTACATAATAAAGTGGCACCCTGCTGTCCCTTATCCAGAATCATGTTCATTAAATCCCTGTATAATTTATTCCAATGTTAGACCTAATAAGCATTATCATCACGATCAGTATCAATATCAACTTTCTTCCATCATTATGATGTTCTAATAGCTGCACAAATAATTCTTGAGAAGCCATTGGAGAGATTTTGACTAATTAGTTTACAACTGGTGGTTTACCTGATATCACCGCCTCATCAGTCAATGACAAATTTCAAAATATGAAACTAGAGGCAAGAGAGCCTTTAAATGGCCATGAAAACCAGTTCTACGATAGAGAGACCAAGCATATTGGTCACGTACTTTAAGAACAAGCAAGAATGAAACAACCCATTCAACTTTTTAAAACCAATAAATGAGAGAGAGCAAGGTATAGTAGATACCAAGCAATCATTTTGTGATGAATTGACTACAAAGTATGTAGGACAGACCTGATATGTCCATGTATGATCTTCCCGTATTTAAATACAACGAAAACCAGAAGTTCGAAAATCACCATAGAATTCGTACCAGCAGGAAAAAGGTTCACGTCTATACCCCTTCCCCAATCTACAAGGCACAACCCCTGAACATATGACCAAGTGATGTAAAAATGTAATGTTAAGAACTTAAGACTATTATATGTGCTTGTAAGTGCGCGAGAAAACCTGTTCACGCCATGGTCCAGCTCTGCTGCTGAAGCCATCTTCTGTCAGATCATCCCTTTTGTAGCAAATGAAAAAAGATACTAGTTAGTTAATACACTTCATATGTTTGTCATTTACATAATACAAAATATTTGAACATTCTTTGACTACTCTACAGTACGAGGGACTTTTGACTCGAGGAACTGATAAATTAAGAAGGATAGGTGCCAAGATGAGGTAGGGATAAATGGCTTCATGACATGCACGAAAAACAAATCATACATTGATGAGAAAAGTACATTTTCTAATTCACATAAATATGACTACTAGAAGGCTAGAAGCAACTGGGAGAACATTTCCACATGGAAAGCGAGCTGAACTTTCAAGACTAAGTACAAATAGTCATTATTGTATTGATTAATATTAATGACAAATTCAAAGGGTAGGCCTAGACGAACTTCGATTGAGTATGTGTCTGTGCGTACGTGTTCATTCCATACATTGTAATGTGTATGCAATGTGTCAATGTATGAATAATAAGTAACCTTGGTCATTTGATCTTTAGCAGAGATGACGGAGCCCTCTTTCTCCTTCCAAGAGCTTATGAGAAGCGAGGCACTCCGATTGGCATTTTGCAAGAAAAGCTTCCGGAGCCTCTCATTGCTCAAGAACTCTACGATGATGGATCACAACTCCTTATGTGCACCTCCTACCACAACTGATATCGAGTCCTTGCCCATAACTCTCTCAAAAGACGGTGGCCAATGAGTTCGGAACAATCTCATTTCATTCTTAAGAATGAAGCAGTTTAACTCCGCATCACCTGAGCATACTGTCAGCCTTCCCATTATTTTGGTCATGAAAATTTTCCCAAACCTGCATGCAGATGGATGGCTGCATTAGTCAGTGTTTTTTTCTAGATTTTTCCTAGTTTTTTCAGGACACACTTTGAGAATCGATTCTCCATGAACCCTCCAACTCCAGTTGCTGGGCGACGCCGTTGCTGCCACAGAAAGGAGAAGGTTTGTCCAATGATAGGCAAACCCATATTTCCTGGCGGGAGTCTACTAGAGATCTCAGCATTCTCATTTCTTATGGAGGAGAGCAGGACAATGAGGATAAATATAGCCAGAACGACCACCACCACTGCTGCTACAAACGGTAGCATCTTTCACTCACAACTGCTGTTGGAAAGAGCAGAAGAGCCATCATCTCCCTTTTATAGAATTGCTTTGTTTGAGTTAATACAAAAAGCCGGACATGATGGATAATTACAGAACCTTTTGATCCGGCCATTATGTGGATGGACATTGTGTATTGTTGTTAGAACCCCAACTAGTAGAGATGAGAATGCTACTGATATCCCAAGTGGTCATTTGTTGTGGAAGTTGCTTGTTTGAATCAACAATATTAGATCTATTCTTTTTTCTTCTTCTGAAGGAGACCCATTTTATTCCAACGTGAACAAACCAAGCCCAAATTAACCTAAAGGAAGAAACTTTTTCTGTTTCCAACCCAAAAATAATGACCAAAAAGAGAATCAGATTCCTTTCGGTCGCGGCGGAGGTGGCCTTCGGGGTCGCATGGGGAATAAAAGGGTTTTTAATTTCTTCAAAATTAGGGTTAGGGTTTTAGAGTTGGGGAAAGGAAGGAGAAGAAGAGGAGAGGAGAGTGTAAGGAAGAGGAACTGACCCATGAGGGCTTCGGATCCGAGGTCGACGCCGGAACCGATGAAGCGGCGGAGGTTGCGGACCCACGACATCGACGACGCCGGAGGAAGGAGAGGGAGAGCGCAGAGAAGAGGACGAGCAGAACCCTAACGCTCCTCCTTCGCGTTCTTGTCGATCGCGTGCGCGACGGCCTCGAGCTTGTCCTGGAGGGCGACGAGGAGCGTGAGGCCCTCCTCGAAGATTTTGAATCTAGGGTTAGGGTTTTGGAGTTGGGGGAGAGGAGGGAGAAGAAAGGAGGAGAAGGAGAAGACCAGAATATTTTGGGGGAGAGGCGGGCTATAGCAAGGATTTTGCCAACAATTAAACTTAAAAAATATTACAAGTTTGCCACCGCTCTAAATTATTAATAACGCTTTGTTTTAAAAACGTTATAAAAAGCCCAGAATTAGCCTAAACCGTCATAGAAAAAAGGTATTTCGAACTTTGATGACACTTCTTTATCAGCCGTCATGAAATCCACTTATCAAGCGTCATTAATAGGTCTTTTTGTTGCAGTGAGGCAAGTGCACTTTCTGATTGCTTTCGATTCATAGTAGTCTTTTTATTTCATGTTTATACATATATCTTGCTGCTTGTTGACACGCTCGTCACATGAAGTAGTCGGGAGGGGAAATATCTTAGTAGACATGTGGACTACCCAGAAATATCCCTAAAATGTTTATTCTTGCATGATAGCAGCTGCACACGACACGTGCAGTGTACCGGATTTACCCCCTAGCCGTTCACATGTCGAAACGGATATTTCACACCACATAGGTAGATGTCTTTTATTTTTCCTTTACTTCTCCACCGTGCCATGTCATCGTTTCTCTCCAGTTTTCATATTCCATATGTTATTTTCATGTCTTATTAATTCTATTGTGTTTTCGTATTGCCGTCGGTTTGTGTACTTGTTCCCTTTCTGACTGGAAACCAACATTTTTCAGGTTTAGCCGCGATCACTCTTAGCACTGGGAAGACATGGGTATGCTGAGGCCGACCTAGATAATGGAACTAGTTGTCATTTTTATTAATTGTGAGAACTTTGTATTTTCCTTTAAATATAAATCTTGTAAATGTTGTAACAAATTTAGAAATGTGAATGAGCAGCAAATGTATTATTTTGAGCATTTATTTCTTGCGGGCTTGACAGCGTTCTACCGCCGACTATGCGGCGTATGCTGGCTTGGACATGTCTCGTATCCAGAAAAACGGGTGCTGGTCGTGACGTTACCCCCCATCAAAAATCTCATCATGGCATAAAAGGATCATATCCAAATTTTCGAGTGCGGTCCTTTTATCTACATTGTTCCTGAAGGAAGCAACACATTTTAGTTGTTAGGACGACCAAGTGAAAACGGAAAGCAAAAGTAACTGCAACAAATAAGACCTGAGAAGAAGGCCCACTGCATCAAAGAAACCCTGGAGAACTGTTGCTAAGATGAGCTCATTTTCCTCATCTCCCCCGGTAACAAAAAAGTGGAGGTCCTGAATAAACTTGTAGACAACAATACAACTATCGAACATAGCTATCTCAGCTGCAGATGGCAAGTAGAATACAATTAGAACATATTGAAACTTAACAATTAGCTATTCTGCACGAGGAATGAAGTATTATATAAAAATTCTAATATAGTATATGAAATTTGAACATTAAGCATATGACATTCATTTCAGGTAATACAGAAGAAGAAAAATTGTTACTCGCATTGAACTACCAAAAACAAAGGAAACCATAAGCACCAAGAGACAAAATGCATATCAAGATGGTATGCATATCAGACAATTACCAATCAGAAGCCACTCCAGAGGGATTCCGGATTACATCACATGGTACACAAACATTTTGGTATTAACAAACAAATGCACCAATTTGTCAATAACTTTACCAAAAAATACGAAAACATACCCCTCCTATCAACTAATACTGCAGGGAGGAGCGCTCTCCTTCTTACCGCCGTGCTCGGCACGGCCATCAAGAACGTCCCCGGGAAGCCCAGATTCCTAAAGAAAAACAAAAATACAAATACAGAAGCCCAGAGAGAAGTGGGCAGTAAATTCATATATTTGACATAAAAACCAAAAATAGGCCCGTTCTGGAGATGATCAGCGGATGGAAAATCCGGTGGCGTCGGCAGCAGACTCCACATGGCTCCGGCGTCAGGTCATAACATCCTGTACGGCCCGTTCTGGGTCTAAACTTTCTCTAGTTTAATCAACCAACACAAATATAGTCAACAAACATCATACTGGATAAAAAATAACAAATTTGCTAAATTCAAACGATAATAATAACAATAGTCAAGTACCATAATCCCAAAATACATAGCATCACTGAACTACCAATAGACCAACATGCCTATTTCATTGCTGTCTATTTGCCTCTGAAAAATCATGCCGAATGCACATTGGCTACGACACTCCAGAAAACCAAAATACATCCCCAAAAAAGTGATGCCTCATGGTACCCATACTGTGAATGAATTGAACTTTTATATATCAGATAGTTCACTTTTCCCTACATATTATGTCGTTACAAAGTATCAAATATTGTAAGTCTTGGCAAAAAATTAAACTTTTAATCAACAGATAAGTGCCAAGAAATGGGCTTTTACATAAATTATCAACAATTAGCATGTACTAATATATCCAGATCTAAAGAAATAAACTTGTGTACGAGAACAAAAATAATTAAACAACAAAAAAAATTGAAGAATATCAAAAAAATCAATCTTACTTCTTCACCGCTTCGCCGGTGGCCTTGGCCGCCGCAGAATCGGGGGCCTTCTCCTCGTCGTCTTCGTAATTGAGAAGCTCCTCCTCGTAGGCATCGTTGTCCTTCGTTTCTCCCATGTCTGAACCCACCAAACATAAACAAGAATTTTAACTTGAATCCATCAAATCAACAAGAAATGATTCAAATCGGAAAAAGAGAGGCAGGAGAGCTCACCTTCGTGTCCGGAACGGAAATTAGGGTTCGTAAAGTTAGGGTTTCGAGGCATCTGCAAACAAAAATCGAGAGGAGGGGGGAGTAAAACCCTAGGATTTTGGGGTTTCGTGGAGGGAGGAGGGAAGCTAGGGTTTCTGGGGAAGGGGGGAAATGAAATGGTCTGTAGATTGGGAAATTTATAGCCGGAGATTCGGGTCCAAATGGGAGAATCATTGATCCATTATAATCCAACCATTAAAATATTTAATTCTTAATGGAGGTTGTGACACGACATGCCTCTCAGCCAACGCCTCCAAAGTCCTTTGCCTCTCCTTCCGCATCCTCTCCATCATATTCTCTATGTCTCGCCGGCTTCTCAAGCGCACCAAACCCCCGCTAGGGATCGCAAAACCCTCTTGACTGCTGCTTTATTTCGAACTGCTGCTTTTCTCTTCTTAAGGAAGCTAGAAAGATGAAGATAGTTAATTAGAGGTGTTTGATTTGGGAATTGGGCCTAGCCCTTGGATGAGGCTCCAAGGGACACAATTAAAAGTGAAAATTTGTGCGGGAATAGGAAAAATGTTAAGTGGGAAACTAAAAGTGAAAATTTGTGGAAGGATCTTTAAGAGGGAAATGAAAAGTTGTATGAAAATTTAAATTTTAAACTTTCTGTTATCCTCTTTTTTTTTGCACAAATTTAGGATAAACGTTTTATTTTTATATTTAATTTATGTTGCAAAAATTTATTTTAAAAAATTGGGTATATTTCAATAAATACTTTATACACAAAATATAATCATTATATCCCTTAATAATATAATTTTATATACTATTATTTTTTTTTCAAAAAATCTTTCTTATTTATTTATTTATTATTTATTTATTGTTTTTTTTTGCTTTTTTTTTTTGAAAAAAGTTCAATAGTTTTTTTAAGAATGATTTTTAAAAAAAAAATTTGTTGTTGTTTTCTCAGTTATTATTATTTTTATTTTTTATCATTTTTTACCTGGAATATGGGTCTTCAATTACAATGCACAAAAATGCATGTCGTAAATGAGTCTCTAATTACAACACGCAAAAAATGCATGCCGTAAATGTGTATTCATTTTCAAACATAAGACATATCATTTTGCTATGGACAGTACCGATTTAATTTCTAAAAATCCAACGGACGGGGTCGCCCGCTATCGAGAACGGTATAAATTATACAGCAAAACTGAATCGCTCCTATAACTTTTTTTTAATATAAAATAGAAAAATGTGTTGCTTCTCCCATGATTGGAACAGTAGATAGTTCAATTGTGAGCATTCGATTAATTCGGTTAATCGAACCGAATTACCAAATACTGAATTCGACCGAAAATCGAATAACAAAAAATAAAACCAACCGAAATATCCCGTACCGAACCAAACCGAATGGAATAAATCTATTCAATTTTCAGTTTATTTGGTTTTAACCAATATTTCAATTTATTTATAATTTTTTGTTGTCAATATATATAGTAACTAAATGTACAAAGATATATTTCGTATATATATTACTAAATTTTCTTATTCGGTTTACTAGGGAGAGGAATTTTAGATAAAATTTCTGAAAGGTTAGTGGGATTAAACCGAAACCGAATAAGAAATTTTAGTATTTTAGAAACCAAAACCGAACCGATTTTTTTTTAAACCGAACCAAATCTCTTATTCGATTAGGTTCGGTTCGGATTTCGGTCCAAAAACCGAATAATGCGATCACCCCTAGACATATGGGCAAAGCGACGTTCAGAAAAAACTATACCTTTAACAGCGTTCATAACACGCTATATAAAGTTCTGTTAACAGCACTGCATAATGAACGCTATTGATAATGACATTCTAATAGCAGGGAGGCTTCAACGCTATAGATAAACTGCTATTGTATGAACGTTTAATAGCACTTCAATATGTAGGTTATTGTGCATCTTTGTACGAAGAAAAATATCATATGCTGTGAATAATTAGCATTGAGATCAATAAGAGAATGTATGGACTAGTACTTCATAATCTTCATCACATGTGATATGACACTAAAAACTTCAGGAGCAACCCACCAAACCTACACCAGCCCACTGACTGAAACTATGGAAATGTCAACTTAAAAGTAGCAAATACTCATGGTAGAAAACGATCATTTAATTATGAATATATGAACTTAAAAGTAGCTGTGTTTGATTGGGCTTTTTTTTCATGGAAAATATTTCCACCACAAATTTTCCACCAATTCTAGTGTTTGATAGCTTATATTTTCATGGAATTAGTTTCCAAAAAACTATCATTTTCCATAGTTTCTTCTAAAATGGTGGAAAATTAAACTTGTCCAACCCATAGGAAAATATCATTTTCCATGGAAAATATCATTTTCCATGGAAAATAACTATTTTTCGTGGAAAATAATGACAATCAAACAACCAAATTAAGTTTTCCATGGAAAATTTTAAATTTTCATGGAATTTTTTTCTAGAAAAATATTCTATGGAATTATTTCTTTTCCACGTATTATGACGAAGTTGGTCTTCCAGTGACCGAAATGAGTATTTTAGTGATGAATGTTGGTCACTAAAATGTGTCACTAAATTTTTTTAAAATCCAAAGTATTAAACGGACAAATCCAAACCCAAAGTCTAATTAGGTCCTAAATCCGATACCCTTATACAAAATACTGAACAAAATAACTAGTGATAAAAATATGCACATTGTCACTTTTTTGTGGGTAGAATAGCAAGTAACCTACATACCTACATACAAGAATAAGAAGTCCCGAAATTATTCATATTTGATCTCAAGAAAGACGAAACATTTATCATCTAAAAGAATTCACATTGGCTGATAAAGTTTTAAATATGCCTTCCAACCTTTGTTGTAACTCCTTAGTCCTTATCCTCTTTTTTTTCTTTTTTTTGATAGTGAATTTTCTCTTTATTCAAAATATGGGTTTGAGAATACCCATAGTCTTAAATTTCAACAAATGTTTTAGATATCCACCGTGTTGGGAAAGAAACGCGGAAACCTTTCCCCAAACCGGAGAGTACCTGCGAGAGGACCGAGCAATACAACGCACGAACCCAAAAATAGCCACACAAAAACAATCACGCAGACACAGAGAATTTTTGACGTGGAAACCCTTGCGGGAAAAACCACGGGACGATCGGAGTCCAACCCTGAGAAGCCTCCACTAATGGAATAGAAGAATTACACCCTCTACAAACTCCTCCCGATCCAAATCGGATCCCCACAACACTCAGAGATAAGAACAATGATTACAAGGCTACGAAGAGCGAGAACGACGAGTAGAGATTACCCGAAACACGATCTCCTTCGAAAACGACCTTCAATCCTCCGCCTTCTTCTCCGAAGTTGCAATGGCACTCTTGCCTCCTTCTCTCTCTCAAACTTGTGTTGTCCAATGCGATAATACGATTATGAATTAGGGTTGAAAAAACTCAATATATCTCCCTAATCCTGCAACCAACCTGGACCGTTGGATTAGATCCAATGATGAAAACTCATCCTGAAAATCGCTTCAGCCCCCGACGACACAGAGTTCGGCCAGAACTCTGTGTGGGGCAACTGGCCAAACCCTGGAACGGCCAGGCCGAGTTCGGCCCGAACTCGCCATGGGACCGAGTTCGGTCCGAACTCGCCATGGGACCGAGTTCGGCCCGAACTCGGATCTCCTGCTTCCAGCAGCTCCAGCAGCAACAGCAGCAACTCCGTCGCCTACTTCCCGAGCTTCTCCGACATCGGACGGCGCTCGTCGCACTCCGGGGTCTTCTCCACATAGGTTGGGAACCCCACCCACTCCAACAAATCTCCCCCTTCACAACTATGGGGAGGACGTCGTCATCCCGACGATCTGTCTGCAGTACTCAAACTTCCCCCTTGGTAGAATCTTCGTGAACATATCAGCTCCGTTGTCATCTGTATGCACCTTCTCAAGCTCCGCGTCCTTCTTCTCAACCACATCCCGTATCCAATAATACCGGGTCTCGATGTGCTTGGACCGGCTATGAAACGTCTGATTCTTCACAAGGTGGATCGCACTCTGACTGTCGCAAAGCAAAGTATACTGCTCTTGCTTCAGTCCCATTTCCTGCAGTAGCTTCTTCATCCACAACAGCTCATTGCAAGCCTCCGTCGCTGCAATGTACTCTGCCTCTGTCGTCGACAAGGCAACACACTTCTGCAACCGTGACTGCCACGATACTGTTCCTCCCGCAAACATCATCACGTAGCCCGAAGTCGATCGCCTCGTGTCTACATCTCCAGCCATATCAGCGTCGGTATACCCAACCAGCTTTGGTTCGTCACCACCAAAGGAAAGTCTCCAACCAGCAGTGCCCTGAAGATAACGTAGAATCCACTTGACCGCACTCCAATGTACCCTTCCAGGATTTGAAAGATACCTGCTAACCTTACCAACTGCATGAGCAATATCTGGCCTCGTACACACCATAGCATACATTAGGCTTCCACAGCTGAGGCATATGGAACCCGCTCCATATCTTCCTTTTCGTCCTCGGTAGATGGACACTGTTCCTCAGTGAGCTTAAAGTGAGCCGCGAGAGGGGAACTCACTTTCTTCGACCCGTCCATCCCGAAACGCTGAAGTACCCGGTGAATGTGCTTCGTTTGGGACAAGTGTAGCAGATTGGACTCTCTCTCTTGGCTGATCTCCATCCCAAGAATAGTCTTCGCTGCGCCCAAATCCTTCATAGAGAAGGCCGCGCCCAGTTGGCGCTTCAACTCCGCTATCCTAGTGGCATTCCGACCCACTAATAGCATATCATCAACATAGAGCAACAAAATGATGAAATCATTATCGGCAAAATACCTCACAAATGCACAATGATCCGACGTCGTCCGTGCATAACCATGCTCCCCCATAAACGACTCGAACTTCCTGTACCACTGCCTCGGAGCCTGCTTCAGACCATACAAGCTCTTCCTCAACCGGCAGACCAAATGTGACTTGCCCTTCTCATAGAATCCCTCCGGCTGCTCCATGTACAACTCCTCCTCAAGATCACCGTGGAGGAATACCGTCTTCACGTCCATCTGCTCGACCTCCAAGTCGAAACTGGCTGCTAATGCTAGCACCACCCGGATAGACGAATGCTTGACGACAGGCGAAAAGATCTCATCATAATCCACGCCTTTCCGCTGACCGTAGCCTTTGACTACCAGCCTCGCTTTGTATCGAGGGCGAGTAGCATCTTCCGTCTGCTTCACTCTGAACACCCATCGATTCTTCAAAGCCTTCTTGCCCTTTGGCAACCGCACCAGATCATAAGTTGAATTGGTGTGCAAGGAACTCATCTCCTCCTGCATAGCCACCATCCACTCCTGTCTGTGTTCGTCTTCCATAGCCTCTGCGAAACTTTCGGGCTCCCCCCGTCAGTCAATAGCACATACTCATCCGGTGAGTATCTCGTAGATGGTCGACGATCCCTGTCACTCCTTCTCAGTGGAGCCACTGGTGCTGGCTGTATATCGACAGCCTCCGCCCCTTCAGGAACTACCTCTCCGGCATGCTCATCCTCCTGAGGGACACCCTGACCACCATCAGCAGGCTGATGATTAAGGTTGGGAGCAACTCCATGTACCGGCTCCCCCATAATTGGATCCTCTGCGATGTCCTCTGGAAACTGCTCGAAGCGAAATGACTCTAACTCAGGCAATTCCTCAGCCTCAGAAGGCGTCTCGGAATCCTGAGTGTTGGTCATGGTCTGATCCTCGACGAACACCACGTCCCTGCTTCTGTAGAGCTTTCCTTCCACTGGGTCGTAGAGTCTATAGCCAAACTCATCCCGACCATAGCCGACAAAGACGCACCGCCTCGTCTTCGGCTCAAGTTTGGTCCTCTCGTCCTTCGGTACATGCACGAAGGCTTTACAACCAAACGCCCGCAGGTGATTGTATGACGGCTCTTTGCCGTACCATACTTTATCAGGCACATCACCCTGCAAAGGTGCACTAGGAGACAAATTAATAATATAAACAGCTGTGAGAAGAGCCTCACCCCAATAACTGTCGGCAAGTTTGCTTCTGACAGCAAACACCGCACCCTCTCCATCAGTGTCCTGTTCATGCGCTCTGCTACACCATTGAGCTGAGGTGTCTTTGGCGGAGTCTTCTGGTGTCGTATCCCTTGCTCTCTGCAATACGCATCAAAGGGACCGATGTATTCGCCGCCATTGTCGGACCGAACACACAACAACTTCTTGCCCGTCTCCCTTTCAACAGAGGCCTGAAACTCCTTGAAAGTAGGCAGCACCTGATCCTTGGTCTTTAAGGCATAGACCTAAACCTTCCTAGAACAGTCATCAATAAAAGTCACAAAGTAAGAAGCACCACCAAGAGATTTTACCTTCATAGGACCGCAGACATCCGAGTGAATCAACTCGAGCAACGCCGGCTTCCTCGAACTTGGGTGACTCTGGAAAGACACCCTATTCTGCTTTCCAGCTAAACAGTGCGTGCACTTCTTCAACTTTGTAGACTTGAGCCCCGGAATCACTTTTCTGTTCACCAAGTAGCTCATCCCCTTCTCGCTGATATGGCCGAGCCGCCTGTGCCACAACTCGGTAGACGCATCACTGACTGCGTTCACCTCCTGTGCCCCCTCTGCGCTCCCCTCCATATAGTAGAGACCGGACTTTTTGCTTCCTCTGGCAATCACCATCGAACCTCTGGAAAGCTTCCACTGACTGTTCCCGAAGAGACTGAAGAATCCCTCGTCATCCAACCTTCCAACCGACACCAGGTTGAAACGGATATCAGGGACATGACGAACATCCTTGAGAACAAGAACCGCACCCGTCTTCGTTCTCAAGTGCACATCTCCAACGGCAACCGCCTTCGACACATCTCTGTTGCCCATCTTCAACACGCCGCAGTCGCCTGTCGTGTAAGTGGCAAACAGTACCCTATTGTCAGATACATGTGCTGAAGTCCCTGAGTCCACCAGCCAAGAAATGTCATCGCAGGTGAGGTTAGTAATGACCTCATCACCTACGACGATCACATCGCCTCCATGCATCGAGGCCGCCGCTGTAGTGTTCTCTTCTTGCTTCCCCTTGTCGCCCTTCTTCTCTCTCTTCCAAGCGAAACAATTCCGCTTGATATGGCCCTTCTTACCGCAATGGTAACACTCTGAGTCCTCGTAACGACCCTTGGACTTTCTTCTGCTCTTGTCTCTGCCACCACCTGGACCCCTGCTTTTGCCCCTTCCGCGGCTCTCTGAAACAAGTGCCTCTGAGTGATGGGATGTGGATGAAGTGCCCTGAGAACGTCTCCGCATCTCTTTATTCAATACCCCGCTCTTGGCAAACTCCAGACTGACCACGCCCTCTGGAGCAGAAGCGATCATAGATACTCGTACGGTCTCCCACGAGTCTGGCAATGTACACAGGAGCCACAGTCCCTGAACTTCGTCGTCGAACTTGACTCCCATAGAAGATAGCTGGTCAACCACGCCCTGGAAATCACTCAAGTGATCCGTAATAGACGCCCCATCCTTGTACCGCAGACCCATCATCGTTCGGATCAGGAACAACTTGTTTACCCCGGTCTTCTTCGCGTACAAAGACTCCAGCTTATCCCACAACGTCTTCGCGTGCTCAATATTGGCAACGTGGTTGTACACGTTCTCATCAACAAACTGCCGTATGTACCCACACACCTGTATGTGCTCGAACTTCCAGTCCTCCTCGGATTTATCACTGGGCCTCTCGGTTGCAAACACAGGTAGATGCAGCTTCTTGACAAATAGCAAATCTTTCATCTTGCTCCGCCAATAATGATAGTTTGTGCCATTAAGGTTCACCATGCGCACCGGCTTCGCGTCCATCTCTCCTCTCTGGTTCCTCTGTCAACTCCTGACACCCTTTGAACCCAAAGCTCTGATACCACTCTGTTGGGAAAGAAACGCGGAAACCTTTTCCCAAACCGGAGAGTACCTGCGAGAGGACCGAGCAATACAACGCACGAACCCAAAAATAGCCACACAAAAACAATCACACAGACACAGAGAATTTTTGACGTGGAAACCCTTGCGGGAAAAACCACGGGACGATCGGAGTCCAACCCTGAGAAGCCTCCACTAATGGAATAGAAGAATTACACCCTCTACAAACTCCTCCCGATCCAAATCGGATCCCCACAACACTCAGAGATAAGAACAATGATTACAAGGCTACGAAGAGCGAGAACGACGAGTAGAGATTACCCGAAATACGATCTCCTTCGAAAACGACCTTCAATCCTCCGCCTTCTTCTCCGAAGTTGCAATGGCACTCTTGCCTCCTTCTCTCTCTCAAACTTGTGTTGTCCAATGTGATAATACGATTATGAATTAGGGTTGAGAAAACTCAATATATCTCCCTAATCCCGCAACCAACCTGGACCGTTGGATTAGATCCAATGATGAAAACTCATCCTGAAAATTGCTTCAGCCCCCGACGACACAGAGTTCGGCCAGAACTCTGTGTGGGGCAACCAGCACCTACTGGCCAAACCCTGGAACAGCCAGACCGAGTTCGGCCCGAACTCGCCATGGGACCGAGTTCGGCCCGAACTCGGATCCCCTGCTTCCAGTAGCTCCAGCAGCAACAGCAGCAACTCCGTCGCCTACTTCCCGAGCTTCTCCGACATCGGACGGCGCTCGTCGCACTCCGGGGTCTTCTCCACATAGGTTGGGAACCCCACCCACTCCAACACACCGGAGATGGCAATATTTTGTTTGAGATATCCTTTTCTCCGGGCCAGCAAGCAACACCTAGAGAAAATTCGAATCGTGTCCATCTCAACGGAATCCTCCGATTTACCTAACGGGCTAAATCCGATACCCTTATACACATTATCTCAATAACGACATTAAATGAAATGTTGGAGTCGCTCATGTCGTATTCCTACTTATTTTATTAGTGCACGTAATGGTGTTAGGTAATAGTATTAGATAATGATATCCCCTAGCATTACTCAATTTTTTAAGGATAACAAACTTGTGAAAACAATACTCGAAAAAAATTATATTGGAGAAGATAAACCAAGAGATAAGTACCGATAGTAGCAATAATAGATTAAAACAATCTCCAACTTGGCAATTGTTGTTTTAGTAAGTACAGATTGATAACAGTAAAAGATCAGTATAGCTGCAGTGCAGTGGTGAGCGCTTGAAGAACAGATGCTTTTGTGAGTATTGGCTCAGGCTGATAGATACATGAAGATAGCGATATGGCCTGCCGTTCATATTACATATAGTAGCATATAATTAATAACATATAGCATATGATTGGTATGCATATTATTAGAAGATGGCAGTGTCGTCCGATCGAAGAGACAAGTTTTGTTAGAACCGGATATTTTTTGTTTGACATGCCCGAACTTTGCACAAGTTGTATTGCATTTCTGTTAGGTCCATTGTCCCTAACTTCCACCATTTTAAATGGAAATAATAATACGTTTCCGTGGCTCGATCCACCGATCTTCCGCCATCCAACCAGGATCTTATTGCCTAACCATAAGGGTCACTCGGGTTCGTTTCAGGGTTAGAAGCAATTGCAAATAGCATAGGAAATGTATATTGAAGACCAATACAATCTACCCAAAAATCTTTCCAAAACATTATTAGTTTGCCATCACCACAAATTTTATTTTTGAACAGCCAGCTTTAAGAATAGGAATAGTACTTTCCAAGTACTCTTTCCAACAATAGGAGACCTTATGACGAATTTTATCACATAAATAAAGTAATTTCTTCGTTTAAAATAACTATCGCTCACCGGCTTTACTTCACAAAAGAACAGCTTCTTGTGAGCAGTATAATGCTTGTGAGCATCGGCCGTTCAAATTACATTATTATTCGAAGATGGCAGTATCCTCCAAAGAGAATTAGTCTGTTCAATATGGAATATATACAGAACAAGTTACTCCATACATAACGGAACCGGATTTATAATGATGTTATCGATCAATCACTAGATCTAAAGTACGCAGAATATATTAATGTTTCAAGCTTACTGTTTCTTTTAGATATCTAGCTTGAGCACAAGCCTATTTAAAGCCCAAGCTTTGTTGTTCAGGTATAGGGAGGAGAAGAAGGAAAAAAAAAAAATGAAACCTTGTTACTTGTCTTTGCTTATGTTCTTCTGCTTTAACTTTGTTTTACTACATTCAAGCGAAGCTAACCGAGAAACTCAATTACGAGGGTTCCTGATCAAATCACGGAGGCCATCACCTCTAAGTACCTCTCCTAAGTCAGTTGATTTATCCGCGTTGTTGTCACCGGTTTATGTTAGTTCTCAGTATGGGATGATGGAGGCCGATAAGATCAAGAAATTGCCCGGACAACCAAGTTCTGTGGATTTCAATCAGTACTCGGGGCATGTGACTGTCGACTCACTGAAGGGGAAGGCACTCTTCTACTATTTTGTCGAGTCTCCTCACGTTTCTTCTGAGAAACCTCTCATTTTGTGGTTAACTGGAGGTAAATCATATAAACAACCTAAGATTAACATAACATCAAGATATCATAATTTGTGTTTATAATTCTATTGATCATTTTTGGGCATATTTCATTTTAACCAAATTTAATTACTGTGATCATGTTGTCAAAGGGCCCGCATGTTCGTCACTTACTGGAGCCATGCAGCAACTAGGACCTTTCAGAGTAAATAGTGACGGCAAAACACTCTATAGAAATGACTATGCATGGAATAATGGTGGGACACTCGATCATCTTTTTGAACGATATGATCCAAAGCATTTATTTGTAACTCTGCTAGCGCGATCTTTTTTTATCATAATGGAAAGTATAATGTCAACTTTTGAACGTGCTAGTGGCAAATGTTCTTTCTTGGACACACCTGCTGGAGTTGGATTCTCGTATTCAAACACAACCGAGGAACATGACATATATGATGATGATAGAATTACTGCAGACTCCTATATCTTCCTATTGAATTGGTTCGAGAGATTTCCACAGTACAAAGGTCGCGATTTCTATATAATGGGAGAGGGCTATGCAGGGCATTATGTACCTCAACTCGCTTCCACCATCTATCGCAACAACAATGTCACCAATCACAACACCATCAATCTTCAAGGAATTGTTGTAAGTGTTAGAGAACAGTAGGTCCATGGCCTTTCGTATCCTGTCAAGAATATAACATCGAACTAATATATTGCAACTGCTAATTATCCTCACTACAGGTTGGGAACGGTTACTTTGATGATCGTAACATGACTATGCAACGTTACGAATTTTTATGGAATCATGCCCTAATTTCTGATCAGACTTACGATCTTTCTCTTGTGACATGCAAAATGTACAATGATATGGAGTCGTTAGAATGTCATGACGGATTTATAACTGATTTTAAGGAAATGGGAGGTATCAACTACTACAACATATATGCTCCAATCTGCTATCCTAACAAATCAGATCAGTCTAGTGATGTGGTAAAATTTACAACGGCTGGCTTATTGTATATGTGTCAACACTTATTTCTCCAAAATCATGCTTCAATGTTAACAATTAATCTAAACAGATGGCGAATTACGATCCTTGTTCCTACAACCATATCTACAGTTATCTGGACAATCCAGTTGTACAAAGGCCCTTCATGCTCATCTTTCCATCCATGGGAATTTTGCAGGTATTAATTCGTCGTCACACCATCTTTGTAAACTGTACTTTCAGCGAT
>JANAVB010006211.1:0-60718 GCA_029216955.1 Iris pallida
CATGCGGCTATGGACAGCATGCCTATCGGCTGGAAGATGGGATCTTGCGGCCAAGAACCAACAGCAATACGGCAAGGACCATACGGCTAAGGCCTAATTCGCTAGTGTAGGATGCTCATGCGGCACAGGGAAGACCAAGTCCATGCGTCCAAGGTTAAGGAGTCTTATGCGGCTGAAGAAGGAACGGGCAGATGCGGCCAGGGAAAAAAGCGCATGCGGCTCAAATAAGACCAAGTCATGAGGCCGAGTTAACTCGCCGCATAAAAAGTCATGCGGCTAAGGGAATCATGTCTGCAAACTGTTCATGCGACTGCGAATACTCATGCGGCTGCAATTACTCATGCGGCTACGATTGCTCATGCGGCTGCAATTGCTCATGCGGCTGCAAATGCTCATACGGCTGCAGATGCACATGCGGCTGCAAAGCTCATGCGGCTGCAGGGGACTATCATCGTCCCTGCCAGAACCAGCACAGATGAACCTAAGAGAGTCCAAAAATTGTTTGGCCATAACTTCCTCAAAATAAGTCAAAATCTAACTTTTCAAAGGTCAAAATTGTGTAGAATCAAATTTCCTAAGACATAGGATCATTAGTTTTCGAAAAGCCAAGTTTGATAGATCAAACCATAAAAACCCATAAACCCTAGTTTTTAGGAACTCAGGTCTACACAAATCTAGCTATTAAAATCAAAAACTTCAAGAACTAACTTGGAGAGAATGAAGAGAAGAACAATATAGACAAATAATAAGAAAAATCAAAATGAGAAATGTACAAATCTCCACTTTGAGCAAGTTTCTTGCGTATGGGTGGTGGTTGAGAGAAATAAATGAAGAGTGAATGAGGAGAGAGAGTGAGAAAGAGAATAAATAGGGTTGGCTTAAGAAAACCCTAATCCCTAATCTCTATTCATTCTACTAAGACAAGCTTAAAAGCTACTTGCAACCATTAATAATAATAAACAGAATTATACACATGCTAAATACAGATACCGTATACAGAATTCATGAAAATACATATATCGGGATCGAGGAGTGACATCTCTATCCTCCTTAGAAAAATTCCGTCCTCAGAATTTCAGCCAAGACAAGATAGAGGTATCCGGCGAGTAAGGTGCAATTACAATCTACGCGCACCTATCATTAGCAGTCATTGATTATACATTTCAAAATCTATCATGGCATGAGGAGAAAAATACCTTCCGAGTCGAACAAGTGCGAATACCGAGATTTAATCTCGTCCTCGCGCTCCCAGGTTGACTCTCCCGGAGAGTGACGGCTCCAAGCGACACGGACAAGGCGAATAGTCCGATTCTTGAGCACCTTCTCTCGTCGGTCCAAAATAGACACGGGTTGTTCCTCGTAAGTTAGGTCGTACCAACGACTAACTCCGAATGGTCGAGAACATGACTCGGATCCGGACATACCCACGCAACTGAGATACATGAAAACATCATGTACGCCAGATAGCGAGGGAGAAAGGGCAAGCCGATAAGCAATATCGCCTATCCGAGCGAGAATCTTAAAAGGACCAACGAATCTCGGACTAAACTTTCCTCGGGTTCCAAATCTAATGACACCCCGAGTCAGCGAAATCCGTAGAACACTTGGTCACCGACACCAAACTCTAGAGGCCTTCGATGCTGATCTGTCCAGTGGCGTTGTCTGTCTTTCACGACTCAAAGTCGCTCTCTGATCATCTTGACTGTTTCTACGGTCTGCATGATCATCTCTGGTCCCAATAATTTTTTTTCTCCCACATCGTCCATGCCAGAGGGGACCTGCACTTTCTTCCATATAATGCTTCAAACGATGCCATCTGTATACTTGCCTGATAACTATTATTGTAAGAGAACTCTACTAAATGAAGATGATCTTCCCAAGTTCTACCGAAGTCTAAAGTACAAGCCCGTAACATATCTTCCAAGCTCTGAATGGTTCTCTCAGATTGTCCATCCGTCTGCGGATGATAGGCTGTACTGAACCTCAACTTGGTACCCAAACTTTGATGTAATCTCAGCTAAAAGTGAGAGGCGAACTGTGTCCCGATCTGATACTATACCGACTGTATACCATGCTCATAATCTGCTTCATATATATTTCTGCCAGCTGCTCTAGACTGTCCTTCTCTGAAAGGAAGAAAATGCACAACCTTCGTGAGCCGATCCACGATTACCCAAACTGCGTTTCGGCCGGTCGAAGATCTAGGTAAACTGGTCATAAAGTCCATCGTGATGTGCTCCCACTTCCACTCCGGAATAGGAAGCGACTGCAATAATCCTGCTGGTCTCTGCTGTTCTGCCTTCACTTGTTGACATACCAAATATCTGGATATAAGAATCTCGCTATCTCCCTCTTCATGCCATTCCACTAAAAGTGTTGCTTCATATCCTGGTACATCTTTGTGCCTCCGGGATGAATGGAATAAGGGGAACTATGGGCTTCCGACATAACTTCATGTTGAAGGTCTCCACCTGGTACACAAAGACGGTTTCTGAACCTAAGTGTTCCATCATCATGGATTACTAACTCCTTTCTGAGACCTGACTCACACTCTGATCGAAGCTTATGGATTCGCGGATCCTCCACCTGAGCTGCTCTGATCCTCTCTACTAAAGTGGACTGAATCTGTAAACTACTATAACTCCCTATCTTGCGGCAAGATCACTTCAATTTCTATTTCCTGAAGATCTTCCAGAATATGCCTCTGCGTGGTTAGAATGAATGCCCATCCTCCTGCTCAATACATCTGCTACCACATTCGCCTTGCCTGGATGATACTGAAGATTTACATCAAAGTCCTTCAGTAATTCCAACCATCTCCTCTGTCTCATGTTCAGGTCCCTCTGGGTAAACACATACTTTAAACTCTTATAATCTGTAAATCTCCACTCGATCCCCATATAAATAGTGCCTCCATAACTTAAGTAAACACTACTGCTGCTCATTCCAGCTCGTGAGTCGGATAGTTCTTCTCATGATCTCGAAGCTGTCGAGATGCATATGCTATAACCTTACCATATTGCATCAATACACATCCAAGTCCCTTCCCGGATGCGTCATAATACACTGAAACCCTCCCGATCCTACTGGAAGGGTCAAGATTAGGGCTGAGATTAATCTCTTCTTCAATTCTTCAAATGATGTCAGACACTCTGCTGACCAAACAAACTCTACATCCTTATGCGTCAAACGCGTCAAGGTGCCAAAATCCTGGCAAAGTCTGCCACGAATCTCCTGTAGTAACCTGCCAATCCCAAGAAACTACGCACTTCTGCTACCGTCTTCGGAACTGGCCATTCTCCACTGTCTCAACCTTCTTCGGATCTACTGACACTCCTGCTCCAGAAATAATGTGTCCCAGAAAAGAATATGATCCAACCAAAACTCACATTTATCAAGCTTTGCGTAAAGTTGGTGCTCCCTCAAGGTCTGCAAAACTGTTCGAAGATATTTCTCATGTTCCTCCTCACTACTGGAATAGATGAGGATATTATCTATAAATACTGCTACAAACTTATCCAAATAGGGTAGGAAGATGCGGTTCATCAAAACCATGAATACTGCTGGGGCATTAGTCAGTCCAAATGGCATCACCAGAAACTCATAATGCCTATACCGTGATCTAAATGCTGTCTTGGGTATGTCCTGCTCCCGGACCCTTACTTGATATATCCAGATCAAAGATCATCTTAGAGAAGATGCAAGCCTCACTCAATTGATCAAACAAGTCATCAATCCTTGGTAACGGATACTTGTTCTTCACTGTTACTGCATTCAACTGCCGGTAATCAATGCATATTCGCGTCGATCCATCCTTCTTGGGTACTAAAATCACCGGTGTTTCACTTAACAAATGCCTTGAAGAATTGGCTTTTGAAAATAAAACGAGAAAAAGAGTACAAGATACAAATTTGATTCTGGGAAAGTATTGCTGTAGAAGTCTGATTCGTAAATGATCACTTTGTTCCTTGGACCATATAATCATGAAGATCACTGCTTGAAGTAGAACAACTGGAAGAACTAAGTCACCAGAAAGGTATCGACGCTTGGGCACTGATGACGAGGCCGAATGCTTTCCTGCTTTGCTTCACTCTGTTCTGAAAGAAGGTTGAAGAAGAATGCTCCGGAGAATCAAAAATCTCTAAGTTCTGATCTATGTATTCTCTCCTCTCTTCCTCTGTCCGTGTTATGAGAAAATAAGCCTATTTATAGACTTGGGCTCTTGTGCGTAAAAACTTAGCTAAAGTTCCATCTTTATGCTAACAACTGCCATCCACGATCGAAGCCAACCTCTGCATATGTTGACATGTGTCCTATCATTCAGTAAGAATAGGATGCATATACACACGTTCTTCGAGAAATGGCATGAAAGCCACGTAGGCAGACTACGTTCCAAGCTGGTGGAGGAGAATAGGGCGTAAAAATAGCCTTAATGTACTCTGAGCGTCGTAGAGCGTAAAAAGTGTTTCAATGAGGGAGTCATCTCAGTCATAAGTGGCCCGCTTTACGCCTAACAGAGCAGGGAATTTCTTTACGCCCAAGACAAGGCTAATTGTATTACGCCTAAGCAGATTGATCTTTTTACGCTTGGGTCTACACCGGTGATTTTACGCCAAGGACTGAAGCAGCCTCTTTCACGCTGGACAAAAGCCATCAAATCTCGCATTTAAAGCTGACTTTGACATGAAGATATCAATGATGGCATTTACCACAGAATTCAATGGAATTTGTCTCATACAAAGACCATTGTTGTCGTTTATAGAGATCGAGCTACTTTACGCTCACTGAATGGTTTCTTTTACGCACGGGGTTTTACATGAGTCTTTACGCTCATAAAAAACAATGTGTGCGTGAAGTCTATTTGAGCCATTTTACGCTCAAGGTTATTCGATAACCGCTTTACGCTGGAAACCCATGACAGAGCTAGTTTACGCTCATCTTTTTACGCCCGATTCGTTCTGGCCAGTCTGGAACGTGGTGTGCCTACGTGGTCTTCATGCCACCTATTTCGAAGAACGTGTGTACATGTATCCTATTCTTACTGAAATGATGGGACACGTGTCAGCACATACAGAGGATGATTCTGATCGTGGAGGGCAGTTGTTAGCGTAAAGACAGATGTTGATACTCTTTTACGCACGAAAGCCCCAGTCTATAAATAGACTCATTTTTCTCATACAAACACCAGAGGGAGAGACAGAAGAATACAGAGATCAGAGCTTCGAGATTTTGATTCTCTAGAGCATTCTTCTTCAACTTTTCTTCCAGAACAAAGTGAAGCAAAGCAGGAAAGCATTCGGCCTCGCCATCAGTGCCCAAGTGCGTCGATACCTTTCTGGTGCATTAGTTCTTCCAAATTGTTCTACTTCAAGCAGTGATCTTCATCATCATCATATGGTCCAAGGAACAAAGTGATCGTTTACGAATCAGACTTCCATAGCAATACTTTCCCAGAATCAAATTAGTACTCCCTGTACTTTTCTTTTCTTGTTTTTGTTTTCAAAAGCCAATTCCTCCAAGGCATTTTGTTAATCGAAACAAAAATGGCGACTCTGCTGGGGACGACCTTCTCCTCTGACGAGGAGGCGATTGCTCAATATGATGATGTTTCGGTCGGTTCGACCAAGAAGACTCTGGTGGTACACTTCGACCAGACTGCCTATGAAGAGATGCTCCGAACTGGGGGTGGTTCTCGCCATTCCAATGTTCAAAAGTCTCGCAAAGCACGAAAAGTTTGGATTCCCAAATCCAAAGTGATTTCTGATCTCTCTGCTGCTTCTGTTGACAAGGGGGTTCTTCCCACTCCTGTCGTAGGGGCTCCCGTTCATAACGAGGCAGTCCCTACTTCAAAGTTGCACTCGAAGTGTGACGATTTGTCTCCGTTTGTAACGGTGAAGATAACCAGGTTTCACACCCACCGCGTAAAAATCAAGTTTTACGCTCAGTGGGTAAGAACCAAATTTTACGCTCAGTTCATAAGAATGAGACTCCCATTCGTAATGGGGCAGACTCTAAAGCTTGTGCTTCTGGGTGTAAGAATCAGTCTCCGTCGGTGACGTGGTAGGCCCAAATAAATTACGCTCCTCGCGTAAAACAAAATCTCCCGTTGGTAACGTGGCAGATAACAAGATTTTACGTTCCATGCGTAAAAAAATCTCCTGTCTATGACAGTATAGATGAAAACAAAGATGCTCACATGTCGAATGTGAATGTATCTAAACGTGTGCAGCGTAAAAATATTGTTGGTAAAACTTCTGTTCTACACCAACACCTTCTTATACTGCTTTACGCAAGGTACCAAATTTACAAATCACACGCCAGGAAAATGGAGTCCTGCGTGCTAAATCTCAAGATTTACGCACACAATTCCAACGCGTAGAAATGTACAATTTGGTTCTGCGAATGCAGCCAGTAATCTTCTTTATACACAAGGGACTAAACGTTTTTCCACCCCCAATGTAATAAAGAAGAATACTTCATCCACTCCTTCTGACTTACGAATTGCTAATGCAAAAGCGTAAGAATAGACAATCTCCGGTGACATTCCCCCAAGAAAAACATCTTTGTGAATACCACCAGGTTGTGATCAACTGTTGTTGTTCGGCTTCAAGACGATCAGTTTTTGATCGATTGAGTTTCAATGTACCTCCACATCAAGCTGAAGACCAAGAACATGAGTGCCATATGTGTCAGTCAACATGGCATCTCATACTAACAGAGGACGACGTCCAAGACGGAACACGTCCCAAACTCCAAGTCAACAACAGTTCAACAGGCTTCTTGATTCCTTTGAAGGAGTATATCAGAATACTCGATCAAGAAGACGACAATTGCAGACTTCTGATTCAGAGGCTGGGGGTACTCAATCTTTTGAGTCTGATACCGATAGCGTGGATCGTCTTCTATACAAACCCTTCTGTATCTTCAAGAGAGGTTGAATCCTACGCTGTTGGAGATGAGCCAGAGACGTCATCTGCTAATACAGAACAACGTCTCACTGCTGTTGAACAATCACTGAAGGATATGCTTAACATGGTGCAAAACATGCATCAAATAATTTTGAATCAGCAAACTGCTCAACCGACAGCAGTGACACCGGCACCAGTAGCAGCACAAACTCAAGATAGTCAAGGGGCTGAAATACCTTTGAATATTCAAGAGCCCGCTGCTAATCAAAATTCTGCATCTCCGGATCCCATTCTTCCAGAAGATGTACCACCTCCAGTGGGGGTCATGGTGCATCCAACGACTACTCAGTCAAATGTGCTTCCTCAAACCAGTGAAGCCATTCAAGCAGTGCGTGAACTTAAAGCACAGTTTGAAGTTTTGAGGCACAAAGATCAACTCCAGAGGCTAGGGATTAAGCAACCTTATCCTCCTCATTGGAATGACGTACCCTTTCCACCGAAGTTCAAGCCACAATCCATGGTTTTGTTCGATGGAAAAGCATCTCCCAGTCAATATATCAATTACTTTGATATTATGACTGTACACTTGCAGAAAAATGATGCTCTTCTCACCCGAGTGTTCATCGGATGTCTGACGGGTTCAGCTTACGACTGGTATCGCGCTTACCTGATAACTCTATTTCGTCTTTTGACGAATTCAAAGCAATGTTCCTCTCCGCTTCTATGAAGGAGGTATGGACATGAACATGTCCTCCTTGATAGAAATCAAACAAAAGGAGAAAGAAGATACTCGGACATTCATTGAACGCTTCCGACAGGCTACTCTAAATGCCTCCTGGTATGCCAGATTCAGCGTTGATTGACACATGCAAGATGAATCTGCGACCATCCATCGCTGTCTTCACGGGTTCCCAATTCACAGATTGGGCTTCGTTCATTATAGCAGCGGTTTCTGCCGAGACCAATGGTAGGTTGGCTCGCGAACATGGGATGATTTTCCGTCAGAAGATAAAGGGAAGAAATAATCCTGGCAATAATCCCGGCAATCGTAATGTGAAAGGAAAAGATACTCTTATGGTCAATCTTTCCAAGAGCAAGACGACATCAAGCAATCAAGAATCTTCCAGCCAAAGGAAGAATACTCCTTTGACGAAAGCGATATCCCAGGGATATTCCAATGTCTGGTCAAAAGTGGTAAACTTCAGATTCCAGAGCCAAAAAGGCCTAATGAGGTGAATTTGACTGACAATCCCAAGTATTGTATCTATCATAGATACATTAATCATCCTACCAGTGCTTGCTATGTCTTGAAAAAGAAGATCCAAGAGCTGATAAATGGTGGCGCCATCGCTTTAACCAATGATGACCATACGGTGACAACCAATATGGTTTCTCTTCAGTTTGGGGATTTTCCTCCACAGCAAGTCCCAGATGGAATTATACCGATTCCGAAGGCGACGATGAAGATTGTGAATATCCCGCCTGCCAGAGAAGAAAATACAGGATTGCTGCCTCTCACATTGAAGAATGGTGAAATCATGTGGGTACATCCTGACTTAGTGCCTGAACTGGAAAATGAAGGTAAAACTTCAGAATCCAAGAAAGGCAAGAAAGTCAAAACTTGCAACATGATTTCTCATATTATTCCAGATCCTGATGATCTGGATCATCTATGGAACGGCCTCCCTCTGGAAGATAGACTGAAAGGACTAAACATCTGTCCTCCAAGTCTAGCTCCTCCTACCAAGCTCAAGCTTACTCAGCAGTGGCTAGCCATGAATAGTGTTCCTTTATACCGGGCACAACGAGTCTTTGCTGCTTATGAAAAGGCTCCAACAGGGATTTCTCCGTTTCCCGAATCCTTCTTCTCCCTTAACTACAGAGACATCTGTACTTATTCTCCGGTAGTTGCAGAGATTCATTCCTCGTCCTGTGCTGAAACGCCTGTTCAAAGTCCACTGCCTATCCATTTGTATAGTCAGCAATCTGTCATTCTCATGAAGAAGATGGGTTACGACTTTCAAAAGGCCGAAGGTTTGAACCATGATAAAGGAATCCGTCTTCCTTTACAAATTCAAAATCAGAATTCTACCGCTGGATTGGGTTCTGAAATTTCTCGTAACCTCCTCGCAAGAAAGGCTAAAGGAAGAAAGACTAAATCCTGTAATATGGTACTTTCTTCTCCTGAGCCTGAAGAAGAAACTTTTGCTGGTACGAACGATCTAGAATCACCATTGATCGTCAATATTGGCAATTCTATGCAGAAGACGGATGATGGTCCACCGTTGACTAATCCGAAGCGTAGTAATCAGACTATAAATGATGTAAATATTGCTCATCTCTTTGATATCAATGAAGATTTCCTTTTCGAGTATATGGCTGTCAAGTTTATTGAGAAAATGACTTTATCTTCTGATAATCAAAGTCATCAATATAAAGACAACATAGATTCCTCATATGATGAATCCAGACAGATATTCTCAGTCAATATGGTTCAAACCGATGATGAATCAGAGCCATTTGAGAATGATCCTTGGGCTCAACAGATGGATACTCAATGGGAACTTCGTTTTGAACAGCGACAGCCACCTACAGAGAGGTTATCCAGATCGATGTTGGAAATGGAATTACGCCCAAACCAATATTCATCAGTAAGAATCTTTCTGAAATGAAAAGGAAGAATTGACAAAACTTATCAAAGATTATATTGACATCTTTGCATGGAGTTATGAGGATATGCCAGGACTAGATCCTAAAGTTGCTACTCATAAACTTAATATTTTGCCTAATGTCAAACCGGTAAAACAACAGCAACGGCGCTTTAGACCAGATATGATGGATGCAATTGAAGCAGAAGTCAAAAAGCTGATCACTTGTGGTTTCGTTCGTGAAGAACAACACCCTGATTGGGTGGCCAATATCGTTCCTGTTATGAAGAAGAACGAAAAGTCCGAGTTTGTATAGATTACCGAGATCTTAATACAGCTTGTCCAAAGGACGAATTTTACTTCCCATTACTGATGTTATGATAGACAATACATGCGGTTTTGAACGTATGTCTTTCATGGACGGATTCTCAGGATACAACCAGATCAAGATGCATCCAGAAGATGAGAAGCATACATCTTTTCGAACACCTCTTGGGGTTTTCTGCTATACGGTTATGCCGTTTGGTCTTAAAAACGCCGGTGCCACATATCAACGGGCTATGAGCAATATCTTTCAAGAACATCTACGGAAAATAGTTGAATGCTACTAGATGACATTGCTGTTAAAAGTCGGTCAAAGAATGATCACATTCAAGACTTGAAGACAGTATTTGAATTGATGCGCCAACATCAATTGAAAATGAACCCTACTAAATCTTTCTTAGGGGTTTCCAGTGGCAAGTTTTTAGGATTTGGTCATTACCTCTCAGGGTATCCATGTTGATCCTGATAAGGTTAAAGTAATTCTTGAAATGCGTCCTCCTCGTAATCTGAAAGAGCTCCGTGGCTTCCAGGGCCGTATTGCTTATATCAGAAGATTTATATCTAATCTTTCCGGGAGATGTCAACCTTTCTCCCGTCTATTAAAGAAAGGAGTATCTTTCGTCTGGGAACGAAGCATGTCAAAATGCCTTCAATGACATTAAACAATATCTTACAAACCCACCTGTCTTGGTACCTCCAGTAATAGGAAGACCATTTTTGCTGTACGTTCGAGCCTTGGATCATTCACTTGGCGCTCTTCTGGCACAAAAAGCGACATGGGTCATGAACAAGCAATATATTATCTGAGCAGAACGATGGTAGGAGCTGAACACAGATATACTCCTGTAGAAAAGGAATGTCTAGCTTTGGTTTTTGCTGTCCAAAAGACAAGGTACTATGTCACTGGACAGACTATTCATGTCATCTCCAGAATAAATCCCATTCGGATATTGATGAGGAAACCGAGCATTCTTAATTCCAGGTTAGCTACCTGGGCGATGTTGCTCACTCCTTATGACATGGTCTATGTGCCTCAAAAATCAGTAAAGGGCCAAGCATTAGCTGATTTCTTAGCTGCTCATCCTGTACCCGAAACTTCGAAGTTATATGAAGACATTCCAGACGAAGTAGTGGATTGCAACATGGCTTTGAAAAATGACATATGGCAATTATATTTTGATGGAGCATCACGAGTGGGACCTAAAGGCAATATTGTCTCTGGGGTAGGAATTGTCCTGGTTCCTCCTGACAAAATGGTTATATACCGTGCCTATTCTCTTAATGAGCCGTGCTCTAACAATGTAGCAGAATATAATGCTCTATTGATTGGTCTCCAAGTAGCAAAACAATTGGATATCGGATTCCTAGAAGCTTATGGAGATTCACAATTGATTGTCAATCAAGTTAGAGGGACGTATGAAGTCAGAAATCCTGATCTCATCCCTTATCATCAAGTGGTAGTCGAGTTGGTCCTTTCATTCAAAGGATTCTTCATTGAATTTGTACCACGTTCTCAGAATGTAGAAGCTGATGCTCTTGCCAGCTTAGCTGCAGATTTGGCTGTCCCGATCCGAAGACAAAATACAATTACTTTGTTAGATCGAGATTTATTCTGTGTGAAGAATAATCTGCATATCGAACAAAGTTATGTTACAGAGGCAAGTTCCCAGCAGAAAGATTGGAGAAACACCATTCATTGATTATGCAGTTCATGGAATTTTGCCTGAAGATCCTAAAGAAGCTGCATCAATTAAAAGACGATCATTTCGATTCTATTATGATCCGTCTTTGCATATGCTATATCGGCGTTCATATGACGGACTCTTGCTGCGTTGTCTTTCAGAAAAGTGAAGCCAAACAAACACTGCGTGAGGCTCATGATGGTGTCTGTGGTGCCCATCAACCGGGTCCAAAGTTGTAAGATCGTATTCGAAGAATGGGGTATTATTGGCCCTCCATGATAGCAGATGCTGTAGACTATGCCAGAAGATGTAAAGCATGCCAGATTCACGCAGATTTTATTCATCAACCTTCTGAATTTCTACATCCTACAGCAGCCTCTTGGCCTTTCGAAGCTTGGGGTATGGACATTATTGGTCCTATTAACCCCCCTTCTGTCAAAGGACATCGGTTTATACTGGCTATACCGATTACTTTTCAAAGTGGGCAGAAGCAGTTCCACTTGTTGAAGTAAAGACATCTAATGTAGTCAGCTTCATTAAACATCATGTCATTTATCGTTTCGGGATTCCTCGACGAATAATTCATGACAATGGACCACAGTTTGCCAGTCAGGCATTTTATCGGTTCTGTGACAAGAACCGAATTCAAAATCTGGCTTCTACGGCTTATAATCCGAGCTGCTAATGGTTTAGCTGAAGCCTTCAACAAAACGATCATCAAACTTCTCAAAAGTTTGTCTCTTCTAATAAAAGAGATTGGAATGAGAAGCTTAGGAGAATGTTTATGGGCATACCGAACACAGTCCGGACTCCTACTGGTTTTACACCATTTTTACTGGTTTATGGTTGCGAAGCTGTCCTCCCATTGGAAATCCAGATCCCTTCTCTCCGAATCGCTATTGCTAATGAGCTAACTACAGAGAATAATGATCGCTTACGCCTCCAAGAACTTGAAGGATTGGACGAGAAGCGTCTTCAAGCACAACAGCATATTGAGCTATATCAAGCCCGTATATCTCGAACTTTCAATCGTAAAGTCAAAGAGAGGGTATTCAAAATTGGCGAACTTGTGTTGGCTGTCCGAAGGCCAATGGTGATGACTCACAAGAGCAAAGGGAAGTTCCAAGCAAAATGGGAAGGCCCGTATGTGATTGAGTCCGTGTTCTCTAATGGTGCTTACCGGTTATCAAAACCCAATGGAGATCTACTCATGCTGCCGATCAATGGCAAATTTCTCAAGAAATACTATGTATAAAAAGAAAAAAAGGAGACAGGACAAAAATAAAACTTCTTTTATTATTTTGTTCAAAATAAAAGATTAAGGACGAGGGCCACTCCTTCCTTATTGAATACATAGTCAGCCAATGCAGAGAAGGCATCGTTTCCTGAACCCATGAAAAAATTGGCAGACAGCCATCCTCAATGCTTCTTCTTCAGGAGTTTTCCCGGGCTCTACTAGGAAAGCAAGAATGTCCTGGGGCGACTTGGGCGTAGAAGAACTGTTGCTTACTTCAGTCGGGCTCGTCACTATTGGCTCAGCGGGGCAGGTCTCAGTGATGTCCTCAATGTCCCTAGAGACTTCATTCTTTGCTGTGCATCCTTCAGAAGACATTCTTAAATTGAGGAGCAGAAATGGGAATGGAAAGGTTACAGAGAGTTCTCGTCTATTTATAGAAGAGGATTATTATGAACCGGTCTCTGAAATTGAAAACAACTTCTCATTTCCGAAAAGACCCATTCGTTCATATACTAGGTTCATCCATTTAATTATGGAATTGAATCGTTCTTTCTGTCCCAAAAAACACGCTGATTCATCCTCTAGTTTCCAAGAAACACGCTGAAACCTCCACCACTTGACATTTACGCTCACAACATCTGTCTCCTTAGCCTCCAGCCACCAAGATTTGGTTAAGCTGATTTCTTGTCTCTGGGAAAGAGATTTATATATCTTCTATTTTATCGATTGATTAGAAGGTGGGATTTGCTATTTATCATGTTTCCATGACCTCTGAATAAATATTAAACCTACTTCCTTTTTCCTATCTATCACTTCTACTTTCGACCTCTGCATAGATATTAATCGAATTTTCTTTTGAGTTCATATATGCTATTATGTCCATATTACCTCTGATAGCATCATATACTCTAAAACAGAAAATAAGATTTTATTTATCTATCATGTCCATATTACATCCAGATAGATACAAATCATTGATCATAGAAGAATCATCATTTCATTCCCATACTATCATAAAAGTCTATTACATTTCTTAGACTTTTCTTTATAATGGAAATCTACAAATTTTGGATTTTCATTCTATACCACAACAATAACCTAATAGAGATCTATCTTCTCTTTGGATCTTCTCCGTCGGACCTTCTCCGTCGGGTTCGTTGTGGTGGCAGTTCCTGACTGTCTGGGTCTCAGTCACGACCAGATCAGCAGGAATCAAACTCTGGTCTCCTCTCTCAGACGAGAGGAAACCACAGAGTATGGCAGCCCGAAGGCGTGGCCTGCCAATACAACTGGTGGATTAGGGCACCTCAAAGGAAGATAGGAACGTATCCAGCATTGGGATACGATTCCTAGTTCTGCCGTGAAAGGAACTCTACTACCCTTTCTCGGGGTAGAGTTGACTCCACCATCCAACTCTCCGTGTATAAAGGCTCTTCCTACCAACGGAGGAAGACCCTTCTATCTCACGAAGAGTTCTGAGTTGTCTGATTTGCGCGTCAAAAGCGCATGAGCTCCCTGATGTCGGTGTCAGAAGAACGCTCTTCACAGCGTCAAAATCACCAATGCCAGTTCTGAAAAAGCTCTTCAACCAAGTTTCTGCAGAAAACAAGAAGAAAAGTGTCATCAAATGCGTATTGAACGCTAACTAAAGACAGATAGCAAGGTTTTTACGCCAGTGCTTCAAACAAGGCTTTTTACGCCAGTGCTTCAAACAAGGCTTTTTACGCCAAGTGCTTCAGCACGACTTTTACGCCAGTACTTCAGCAAGGCCTTATGCTCGAAGACATATATTTACTTACGATCGAACTTGCCATTTGAGTCGAAAGGTTTGGCTCTAATGATGGCTGAATCTGTGCCTAATGATCGGCCATGCAAGGAACAACGTTGAAAAGCTCCGCCATTTCTTATTCGAAGAACAACATCGCAGAAAGCTGTCTTCAGGAGGATGAGTACGAGAATACATGAAACATTCTCGGCTATTTGTAAAGACTGAAGAAGTTATTAAGATGAGTCTATTTCGGGAAAATCTTATTTAAAGGATCTTGTAACCATAAAATAGACACCACGTGTTGGTTTTTCTCGGGAATCAACAATCACGGAAGCAGTCAACAGAAGTGCATAAACAAATGCGCATTCATAGATGGGATTAAAATACCAAATATTTTATTTATAAAAGATGGGGGCGGATCCCTACATATAAAAGTCGCAGTACACAGAATATTACTATTTTTGGGTTGACAAAGGGATGCACCCAACTCACGCATACTACGAATCCCAGAGCGACGCATCAGACAAAGGAATGCTTCTGCGTCACCCGGTCCCTCGTATGCAGTTGAAGGACCACCATCAACACGACTGAAGACTGCTGGGGTCAGCCCAAAGCACTTTAGAAGATTTTGCGCTCGCTCATTCTCTATCTCGAAGTTAAGCCTGGTGACCGAGGCACTCTCTACAATTGGCTCTTTCTTTGGCGCCATATCAACTATGAGGATGAATATTAAGAGTAAAGAGTTTGTCCTTATTTATACAAATTAAAAAGACTCTTCACATTTCTTATTGGAAACCGCTCACATCGGAAAGAATATACATTTGAAAGTACGAAGAAGAATTTATTGTGACGGTTAAAGTATTGACCAACTTATTTTTCTCTCTTGAACTTTACGCTGACTGTTGGATATCCCCTTACGCGGTCGACTGTTTATCCCGAATTTGTGCTTAGCAAATCTCAACTTTTACGCTTCTGTTCAAAGTGTTTCAAATTTTGGGACATTTGAAACTTTGAAGGGGGTCTTGTAGGAGCGTAAAAAGTGTTTCAATGAGGGAGTCATCTCAGTCTAAGTGGCCCGCTTTACGCCTGACAGAGCAGGGAATTTCTTTACGCCCAAGACAAGGCTAATTGTATTACGCTAAGCAGATTGATCTTTTTAGCTGGGTCTACCCGTGATTTTACGCCAAGGACTGAAGCAGCCTCTTTCACGCTGGACAAAAGCCATCAATCTCGCATTTAAAGCTGACTTTGACATGAATATAGCAATGATGGTATTTACCACAGAATTTAATGGAATTTGTCTCATACAAAGACCATTGTTGTCGTTTATAGAGATCGAGCTACTTTACGCTCACTGAATGGTTTCTTTTACGCACGGAGTTTTACATGAGTCTTTACGCTCATAAAAAAATAATGTGTGCGTGAAGTCTATTTGAGCCATTTTACGCTCAAGGTTATTCGATAACCGCTTTACGCTGGAAACCCATGACAGAGCTAGTTTACGCTCATCTTTTTACGCCCGATTCGTTCTGGCCAGTCTGGAACGTGGTGTGCCTACGTGGTCTTCATGCCACCTATTTCGAAGAACGTGTGTACATGTATCCTATTCTTACTGAAATGATGGGACACGTGTCAGTACATACAAGGATGATTCTGATCGTGGAGGGCAGTTGTTAGCGTAAAGACAGATGTTGATACTCTTTTACGCACGAAAGCCCCAGTCTATAAATCATTTTTCTCATACAAGACACACACAGAGAGGAGAGACAGAAGAGAATACAGAGATCAGAGCTTCGAGATTTTGATTCTCTAGAGCATCCTTCTTCAACTTTTCTTCCAGAACAAAGTGAAGCAAAGCAGGAAAGCATTCGGCCTCGCCATCAGTGCCCAAGTGCGTCGATACCTTTCTGGTGCATTAGTTCTTCCAAATTGTTCTACTTCAAGCAGTGATCTTCATCATCATCATATGGTCCAAGGAACAAAGTGATCGTTTACGAATCAGACTTCCATAGCAATACTTTTCCAGAATCAAATTAGTACTCCCTGTACTTTTCTTTTCTTCTTGTTTTTGTTTTCAAAAGCCAATTCCTCCAAGGCATTTTGTTAATCGAAACAAGCGTAAAGCAGTAGATTAGGCGTAAAATAGCCTTAACATAGACTTTCCACGTAAAGTGGTTGTTAAATAACCTTGAGCGTAAAGTAGCTCAAATAGACTTTACGCACACGTCAGCTGTTGAGCGTAAAAGCTCGTATAGTCTTCGTACGTAAAAGAAGTCGTAGTGTGAGCGTAAGGTAGATCAATCCACGTACTAAACGACAATATTGGTCTCTGTATAAAACAAATCCCTTTGTGATATATGCTATCATTAAGATCTCTATGTCAGAGTTTGCATTAAATGCGAGATTTGACAGTTTTGTCCAGCGTAAGAGTGGCTGATCCGTCCTTGGCGTAAAACCATGGGTATAGATCCGAGCGTAAAGTGATCAGCCTGCTTTAGGCGTAAAGTAATTAGCCTTGTCTTGGACGTAAAGAGATTAACCACTCTGTTTGGCGTAAAACCAATCACTTATGAATGAAATCCATATTTTTGACTGTTTCTCTGAAGCACTTTTTACGCTCCTACAAGACCCCCTTCAAAGTTTTCAATATCTCCAAAATTTGAAACACTTTGAACAGAAGCGTAAAAGTTGAGATTTGACCAGTCAGCGTAAAATTTGGGATAAGCAACCGTCATCCGCGTAAAACGGGGATGTCCAACAGTCGGCATAACATTCAAGAAAACAATGTCGGTCAACACTTAACTGTCACAATGAATTTCTTTCTCGAAACTTTCGAATGTTTCCTCATCTTCCCGAGTGAGCAGTTTCCAACGAGGAATGTGAAGAGTTGCTTTGATTTGTATAAATAAGGACAAATTCTTTGACATTTATCTTCGTTTTGTCATGGCGTCGAAGAACGAGATTATCATCAAAGAGGCTTCGAGCTCCAGGCTTGATTTCGAGCGCGTGCAACCTTTTAGAGTGTTTTGGAGTGACTCCTGTGGTCTTTAGTTGCATTGATGGTGGTCCTCCAACTGCGTACGAAGGGCCAGGAGATGCCGAAGCGTTTCTTAATCTGATGCGCCGCTCCGGGATTCGCAATATGCACGAACTAGGTGTCTCCCTTCGTCAGCCCAACGAAGGAGAGAAATAATATTCTATGTATTGCGACTCTTTATATGTAGGGGTCCACTCCCCCCTTTATAAATAAAATCTTGATGTTAATCTCATCTGTTGGTAGATAGAATTATTCAACACTTATTTTGACTGCTTCTATGGTTGTTAATTCCCAAGAAACAAACCAACACGTGACATCTGTCTTGTGGTTACGAGAGCCTTTAATATGATCTTCTCCCGGAATAGACTCCCAACAGTTTCTTCAGTCTTTATAAATAGCCGAGAATGTGTCATATTTCATTCTCATTCCTCTGAAGATAATTTTTTGTAATGTCGTTCTCCAACAAGTGACCGTGGCAAAACTTTCTAACGGTGTTCTCTTGTACATCCAGTCATTAGACGTAGATTCAACCACCATTAGAGCCAAACTATTTTACTTAAGTGGTAAGTCCAATCATAAGCAATTGTCTGCCTTTGAATTTTTGTTGAAAATAGCTATTCATGAGCGTAACTTCTTGACGAGCGTAAAAAACCCTTGCTGAAGCACTGGCATAAAAATCCTTGCTGAAGCACTGGCGTAAAAGCCTTGCTGAAGCTCAGGCGTAAAAGCCTTGCTGAAGCTCAGGCGTAAAAATCCTTGCTGAAGCACTGGCGTAAAAGCCTTGCTGAATCTGTTTTTAGTTAGCGTTTAATACGCATCTGATGATACTTCTGTTTAAAACACTTCTTCTTTGTTGTTTTCTGCAGAAGTTTGGCTGAACAGCTTTTCCAGAATCGACATTGGTGACTTTGACATTGTGAAGAGCATTCTTCTGACATCAACATCAGGGAGCTCATGCACTTTTGACGCGCAAATCAGACAACTCAGAACTCTTCGTGAGATAGAAGGGTCTTCCTCTGTTGGTAGGAAGAGCCTTTATACACGGAGAGTTGGATGGTGGAGTCAACTCTACCCCGAGAAATCGGGTAGTAGAGTTCCTTTTACGGCAGGACTAGGAATTGTATTCCAATGCTGGATACATTCCTATCTCCTCTGAGGTGCCGCCACTAATCCACCAATTGTATTGGCAGCAACACGTCTTTGGGCTGCCATACTCTGGGATTCTCCTCTCATCTGAGAGAGAAGACCAGAGTTTGATTCCTTCTGTTCTGGTCACCACAAAGGCTTGGACATCAAGGAATTGACACCAACAATGAATCCGACGAAGAAGATCCAAAAAAGAAACAGATCTCCATTAGGCTATCGTTGCGTGTATAGAATGAAAATCCAAGGATGTAATAGATTTCCATTATAACTTGTAAGAAAGTCTAAGAAATGTAATAGACTTTTTTGATGATATGGAAATGGAAATGATGATTCTTCTATGATCAATGATTTGTATCTATCTGGATGTAATATAGACATGATAGATAAATGAAATCTTATTTTCTGTTTTAGAGTATATAATACTATCAGAGGTAATATGGACATAATAATATATGTGAACTCAAAAGAAAATTAGATTAATATCTATGCAGAGGTCAAAATAGAAGTGATAGATAGAAAAAGTAAGTAGATTTAGTATTTATCCAGAGGTCATAGAAACATGATAAATAACGAATCCCACTTTCTAATCAATTGATAAAATAGAAGATATAAGATCCCTTTTCCCAGGAGACAAGAAATCAGCTTAACCAAACCTTGGTAGCTGGGGACTAAGGAGACATATGTCATGAGCATATAAGTCCATCTTAATGTATGAATGAATCATAATTTTTGGGAAAAGAAAATATTTATTCGATTCCGTAATTAAATGAATGAACCCGATAGAGCGAACGGACAGGTCTTTTCGGGAATGAAAGGTTGTTCTCAATCTTCAAAGACCGGTTCATCAACAGTCCTCTTTTATAAATAGGTGAGAACTGCTTGTAACACTTCATTCTTATTTCTCCTTCTCTATTGAAAATGTCTTCCGAGGATGTACGGCAAAAGAATGAAGTCTCCCGGAAAATTGAGGGCATCATTGAGACGTTTTCCATTGAACCCCCTGTATCAGGCTCATCAAGCTCAACCGAAATAGGTGGAATCTCTTCTATGCCCAAGCCACCCGAAGACATCCTTGCTTTCTTGGTAGATGTCACGCCCCAATTCCAAATAATCGGATTGGGAACACGTGGCATGCCAGCTGTACGATCAAGCATAGCTAACCCAATTTAATGGACTATGATATGATCGTAGTACGCTGAAGTAAAACTAATAAAGTAACATCACAGGCAGGTAAACTAGTCTCATCCATGAAATAATGTAATAGATAACTGAATGGAAAATCATCGGTGCCACAGAATCCAAATGTCAACTATGGCTAGAGGAGAACAATCCACTAAAAGTAAATGAGTACATCTGGAATGAAATGAAGTAGCAAAAAGAAATAAATAGAGTACTGGAAATGGAACCCACGTCTGAAGATGTAGCTAGCCTCCAGAGGATCAAGGCTGCGGCTCCACCTCAAAGTCGTCGTCAACAAGTCCCTCTACTCCGTAATCAGCCGGAAATAAGTGCTCGTCAAGCTCTGGAAAAGATACCAGGTCCTTAGAGGGACATAACAAATATACAGGAAAATGACATGCAAGAATATACTGAGCAGTAATGTAAAAGTAACTAATAAGAATGCCACCCAATATTTCCCTAACCAAACAAGGACAGGAAATACAAGGAAGCAATAAGGTGTTCTAACCATCTATGTGTAAATGCACTCGAGATATCTCTAGTGGCACATGAGAGGGGTAGAAGAAGAAGAAACTGCCACCAAGCGTTCTATGGTTTGAGAAACGAGGGGCTACGAGCATCCAGCGTACATTGGAAACAGAAATTCTCATACACCACTAGTAGACTCTTCCCACCTAATGTACTCATACCGTATATGCGGTACGAACAATATGCAAGACGTCATAGTAAATATAGTATAACTAAACCAAACTGCTACAGAGTCAAGATCATATGTTAATGGCCAGTCAACACAGAACCTCTGCACTCAACTCACTCATATGTGATACGTATCTGAGTCAGTGTCAAGTTTATACTAACTCTATATAAGGTAGTCATCAATGGAGACGAGTGCACACAATAGTAATAACTGGTCAAATGTAAATACTGCATAGTAATGTCAAGCAAGGTGTACTTGCCTGTGTCCAACACTGAGTATCCGGGTCCAAAGTAGAGTCCGAGTCCCTAGAAGCAAATAATCCTCGCCACGCCGCAGGGGGTGGAACGCCGCGAGGGGGCCGCCGGATCGGGGCCGGCCGGGCTGCAGTGCGCGCGCGGAGGGGGGGGGGGGAGGGGCGCCGGCTGCTACACTCGGGCGCGGGAAGCGCCGCGTCTCGTCGTCGACGTCGGGGCTCCGGTGAGGGGGAAGGAGATAGGCACGGAAGAGGAGGAGGGGCTGGTGGTTTGATGGGGAGAGGTGGAGTTTGTGTGGAGGCAAATTTAGGGTTAGGGTTGAGAGTGATTAGGTTCTCCTATAAGAATATATATGTGAATAAGATCCAAATGAATAGGTCCCTAATGGGTTGGGCCTAGGTTAAGGTTAAATTAAGGATTGGGTTTGGTTGCTAAAAATTTTAACACCAAAACTAAACAAGCATATATTTTTAATCTAATAGTAAACCAATAAATAGTAACACTATATATATATATCTCATATACTTCTAAACTTTATCAATAATTTAATAATTAGTGTAAAAGCATTTATTTAACAATTAACATTATTTAGTAACAAATAAATATTAAAAATAAAAAAAATATTTTGAAGGGTTTTGCATTCTCTCCAACTTATTAAAATTTCGTCCTCGAAATTAAAACAAGCTGGGATTAAAAGAAACACACACAATCATAATTCTAAATCTAGGAAATTTACAAACTAAATTAAGCAAAATCTAGAGAGTGAATATTAGCAGAATTAAGTCATACCAGACGCCTCACGAAGGTATGGATAACGCTCCAGAATAGAATCTTCCCGCTCCCAAGTCGATTCGCCCGGAGAATGGTGTTTCCACGCAACTCGGACTAGTCGAATGGTCTTCCCCTTCAACACTTTCTCTCTGCGGTCTAGGATCTCCACAGGCTGCTCCTCGTAGGACAAAGTCGGTCCCACGGTCTCTGAATGATCAAGTACATGGTTAGGGTCTGCCACATACTTCCTCAACTGGGAGACATGAAATACATCATGGACGCCTTCCAATGTCTACGGAAGTGCCAATCTGTATGCAACCTCGCCAACTTTCTCCAACACATCGAATGGTTTGATGTACCTTGGGCTGAGCTTTCCTCTGACTCCAAATATGATTGTACCTCTAGTTGGGGAGATTCTAAAGAACACATGATCTCCTTCCTTGAACTCAAGAGGTCGCCTATGAGTGTCTGCCCTATAGGACCGATTGTAGGAACGAGTTGTAAAGCGCAATACTCTAGAGGGGGGGTGAATAGAGTAGGCAGCGGAAATTAACTATTTAAAAATGCTAGTAACAAGATCACAGATAATATATATCACATATATGTAAATGAAAATTAGAGAGTAGAGAGCAAACGCAAACACAAGGATGTATACTGGTTTCCCTCTGTTGAGCACTAGTCCAGTCGGAAGAACTCTAGCTTCCAGTTGAATCCACTATGCAAAATCACCACAAGTTTTCATCCGAAGATCTTGCAACTTCTACAACGCGAGCTTTGATCCGAAGTACTCGACCAACTTCAATTGTGAAGTGTGTAACTTCAATCAAGCTTCCGATTACAACCACTCTGAAACTTCTAGACCGTACCGTACTGGCAAATCGACTAGAGGATTGTAACTGGCTTAGGATTTGAAAATGAATAGCTTAGAATACTTTGGAAGAAGTAGTAGGCTTATAGAGAAGAGATATTAAAGTGAATGAGTGTATTGAAATGATCGAAATCCTTCTCTATTTATAGTTTTTCCAAAGGCAGAATTCTGACAGAATTCGGGCAGAATTCGGGCAGAACTCTATGAGAAAATCTCGGTGGGATCCGTAACTGCAGGGAGACCAAGTTCAAAAAGCAACGTTCACTAACTGAACTCTGGCCGAACTCTGGCCGAATTCGGGCCGAACTCTGGCCGAATTCTGTCCGAGTTCTGTTGGAGTTCTGTCAGGATTTTTGCAAATTAGTTTTTGGGCTTTTTGAAAAGTCAAACAGTTAGGAAGTAGTTTGGGCTTTTGTAAGTGGGCTTGTTTTCAAAATGAAAGGGTATTTTGAAAACGTTTCTTGGGTAGCCTATTTGCCAGTACGATGTAGTGTACATCGTATTCCTAGACTCAATAAATATACAAAATTATATTGATGAAATAGGAAAACTAGGAGCCCTTTGATGACGCCTTTCTTCAAATATTTGAGCAGACTTGAAGACGCCTTTCTCACTGACGGCGGTCGTCCAAAGATAAACAGATCTGGAAATCTGAATACCTTTCGGGGGCTTCGCCCCCGAACCCCTGACGGGGGGCGCTACCCCCTCGACCCCTGTCCGCTGACCGGGCAGCGGAACCCCCTATGCGAGGCTCCGGATAGGTCGTTAGGCGGTTCAGAGAAATCTTCTTGTATAACGCCGTCTTTGGCCCATCAATAATTCTCCATTGCATATGTCCTGGTTTGATCATGTTTGATCATGCTTACAGCATGTCTAAGAACATGTTAGACAAACATAACAATATGATACAAGCATAGCAATATGATATAGAACATTTAGGACAATGCTAACGTTAGGACAATGCTAAGTTTAAGTAGCAACAAGATAGTGATTACATGAATATTAGTGATGTTATTATGTTAAACTTAATTGATTAGCCATATTCAAAAATATGATATAATCATTGGGCTAACAATCTCTCCCTTTTTGATTATGGCAAATCCTTTAAGTTTAATATATACAATAATTGCATGTATCACTAATAACACATAATACTAGAATATTGTATACTGACTTAAACTTATTTCTCACTTAAACTTATTTCTCCCCCTTTGACATGATCAAAAAATAAGCTCCCCCGTAATTAAAGCTAAAATGAACTTAAGCATAAGTAAAGGAGGAAAGCAAAAAGAAATAATCATGAACAAAGATTAGGAGAACAGTGTAATGACAAGTGTAGAAAATTGCATAACCAAAGAATAAAAACTTGTCAAAACACAACATAGTTAGTTGAACTTAAAAACATTGAAATCAATCAATACAAAGTTTACCAACTAAGAATCCAAAAATGAAATATGTTTTGAATGTCATTTGACCAAAAAAAATCTATCAAAATAGTAGGAATCAATTATTGGTCATAAATAAATCACGACGAATAGAAATTCCACAGATCTAGTATATATAAAAGAATCAAAAATATAATGAGACTTTTAACAATGATCACGAAAAAATATGATTCATAATTCGCCCATACAAATTAATGAATCAATTCCATAAAGAGTATAATCATCGAAAAGAGATCAAAATAAGTATACTAGAATCTATGCAAAATCTATATTAATGCAATTGAATTCAGTTACCTTAACAAGATATATATCCATCAGATAAATATGAAGGTAATGAAGACAAAATACTTGAGAAGAAGAAATTCAGTCGACTTGAATGCTCCCCCGCAAAGTATGATCAGTCTAAATATAGATAATCATGAACTTTGAGATAAAATCTCAATAAGAAATGCCAAATCAGTTTAAACTCAAAATAAATTAAATTAATTCAAACTCAAGGAATAATCAAATAAGGATGATTAAACATATTTGGCAAGATAACTATTAGAAACTCGAATAAGAGAATTAAAATATATAATAATAATAATCATATATTCTCTCATAAAATACAAATCTAAATATCATGAACAACTCAACAAGATATTAGGTAAAATAATATATGTCCATGATGAACTAGGTATACCACATATTAAGGGCATAAAAATTGAAACAATTAATTTGCTCCCCCTTAAAATATGCGTATATAGTTCAGAAAAAAAAATTTATATGCATAAAATTAAAAAAAGATAAATAATCACAAGATCTAAGGGATATCCAAAATATGCATCTTTTCTTTCCTTTGATCAAATGCATATAAAATCCCAAAAATATCATCTTTAGGCAAGAAAAATAAATATCCAATAAATAAATGCTTAAAGATGAACAAACAAATATATCTCCAATATATAAAAGAAATATTTCAAGACATTAAAAGATTTTGAAAACTGTCTTTAATAATAACATTTGAGTACCGGACAGATTCAATAAATCAAAAAGACTTTTCAAAAATGTGGAATTTATTACGAAAAAATGTCTTAATAAATGTTCGAATGCATCCATTTAGTCCTCAGACTGAAAGCTGGCGATTCGAATCACGAAAATAATTTCAATAAATGAATCCATAAATCATAAATAAATCCATTTGAAAAAATAAACAGTCAAATGTCCAAAGAAAAATGTATTATAGATATATGGCATGTCAAAGGAATATTTGATTTGAAACAATTAACTACTCCACCTTTACATGGCTATATCCAAAAATAATAATGGTATAGATAAAATTTTAAAATAAAATTCAGAGACATATTTTCAGAAGTAGAAAATTAATTAGGTCTTCTTATCAAAGTTCATTTCTTCCCTTTTAAAGCATTAGCACGGTGTTCACTGACAACCGTAGGGTTAAAGAAAAGAAACGCTTTGAGAAAGAGATTCAATTTGCATGACTTCTCCCTGCAAAGAATTACTGTTATAGACAGTAAGTAACTTGTAAGAAGATAATAAAATAAAGCTCAAAAAAATCATGAATATTACGAATATTACACAAGCTAAAGATGAAATCACAATACCATAATATTCAATGAGTAGTCGAAAAATAATCATCTTTAGACAAAAGAAGAAATATCAGTTAAATGAACATTTAAAAATAAAACAATCAAAAGATATTTCAAATTAGCATGATGAATATCGTATAAGTCAAAAGATGACATAAATTGATCTATGCTATAGAATATCACAATCGACAAGATAGATCAACATATGCTACCTTTTGTGAAAATAAATCATTAAATAATATTATTCATCAAATCTAAAATTCAAAATCCATCAGATAATAATTGCAACTAGATCTCAATAAATCTTTAGTTTATAAAGCATTGATCAATCTTGGGTTAGCTTTAGAGGTACTGTCCCAGCTAACGGAGGTTCACCGGGGAACACTTAAGTACCGCTTCGCTTCGACCGTAGTCGTGGTGACAGACAGACCTTTTATAGGCTTGTACCCAAAATAAATCTCTTCTTTAATAACCGAGGATTTAAGAAGAATTAGTGCAATATGAAATCAATTATATTCTATGGACTTAAAAAAATCTTAGAACAATGTAGCATACGACATAAGATGTATCAATTACATTTATCCATATGTGCTACAAAATCATTGGGTAACAATAAAATATAAAATATTTGTAAATCAAAATGTAGGACATAGATACGTTGATGTATTCTGGAACCTAGGAGATTTGACAGCACCTTGGATCCAGAACTAGATAATAGTTGCAAGTACACTTTAATAAATCTTAAGTCTATAAAGTATTGATCACTTCGGGTTAGCTGTAGGGGCCGGTTCCCAGCTAGCGGTAGTCCGAAGACTAGTGCACCGTGTCGCTTCAGGCTATTTACACCTGTATGACAGAATGACCCTTTCGGCTTGTTCCCAAAATGATTTCTACTCTTAAGAACTTAGATTCAAAAGAATATATGCAGTATCATCGAACATCATCGAAATCCAGAATCCTTAAAAGTAAAATAAGTAAATACCCAAAGAATGGTTTATTAAGAACAAGATATTCAAAAATATCATGTATCCAAAAAAAAATAAGAACATAAAATTGTTCAAAGTAATAAATTGCTTAAGTATGAGATAAGTACAAGTTTAAAAACTACTTTTCAAAATAATATAATATAGAACTTGAACTTAAACTCATATATCCCCATAAAGATTTATACAAAAATATAAGAAACATGAGCAATATATAAATAAAAATAAATTATTCATGTATCCTTAATAAGCATCAAAAACATGCATAAATAAACTTTATCAGACAAAGATGTAATTGATTCATAAGAAGTTAATCAAAATAATTAAAATATGAGAATCAATAGTAAAGTATATTATGCAAGCACAAGATTAACATAAAATATATGTATATACTTTCACGTAAATAAAAGACTTGTGCTAAACATACATACTCACAAAATACTGATCAAAGTAAATATGACATGTTAAAGATAAATCGGTAAGAAGTGACCATTAAAATATATTAAAGACGAAGAGTCAAAACATATTCACCAAAACAAAATTAAGCTCCTATGCATGCTTCAAGAATAAACATTAAAATTAAAAAGCATACGTAGACAAATGTGTCACACTAATAGAAAAGTGAGTGAAAGACAATTTAGTGTGAACTGAATATTTAAGCTAAACAGCTAGGCAAGCTAGGATTATGTCTCACATTGATTAAAAAATAAACAATTTAAAATATATCAATGAAAGCTAATCGCAAAACATCTGTAAGAACATGCTAGATATTAGAAACTATTTAGTAAGCATGTTACCGAAGTGGTTCTAGTGACCACACTTCTGTTGGTGCAATTGCTTGGAAGATGACCTTTGTAGCTTTGCAATCACCAACATGTTCCATGGTTCTATCTGATATGAGAAGCTTCACCTGCAATATTAGGTGAAGACTTTGGTATCCAATACTTGGATCCACATTTGTTAGCTTTGGGAATCCATTTACACAAGTTCATATCAACTAGTTTTCTAATCTGACAATAATTAGAAACATGTCCATTCATACCACAATAATGACAGAAAGAATTAACATTAGTACTATGTGTAGCAGTAAGAGAATATGCAGTAGTGTGATATGATGTGCATGGATACTTGTAATAGAAAGCATGGTTGTGTGAAGCTTTAGCTTTGCTTGCTTCCTTTCTAAAAGATCTGTCGTGTGTGACTTTGTGATGTGCTAAGTGTCTTGTGTTAGACTGAGTCGTAGGTTGTACTACCTGCTTTCCCAGTCTAATCTCTAACTTTTTAGAGTTAGCACAGATCTCATCATACTTAGCAGAAAGAGCATCAATTCTATATGAAGCAATAGAATACTTCTTCTTTTCTGATTCTAATTCCTCCTTAAGTTTAACATTTTCTTGAGTGCTTTTCTCAATGCAATCAAGTGCCTCATGCAATCTAAACTTTAGTGTGGAAATCTCAGTAGAATTATCAGAAGTAGAAGTATCTCTAGCATCATTCAATAAGCAAGTAAGCTTTTCAATCTCACGCTTATAGGATCGAATATCCTTTCTAGCTTGCTTATATTTATCTAATACTTTCTTGTGTTTCTTCTAACAGACATGAAAGCATCAGATAAATCATCATAAGAAAATTCACTCTCTCCAGAAAAAGAATTATTTTGTACCTCGTTAGATAACCATTGTGCATAAATTTGTAGCTTGATGAGGTCTCTCTTCTTCTTCTTCATCTTCTTGTTCTTCTTCTTCTTCAGAATCGCTTGCTTCGCTTTCACACCATATGCCCGATGATCTTCCTTCATTTGATTGTTCGTAGTGATTCTCCTTTCTTGTAGTAGTATAATCTTTTTGGATGTGGTCTATCTTCTTGTAATTGTCACATACAAGCTCTTCTTCGTATAAGGGATTATGATGTACCTTAAATCCCAATTTCGTCATGTACATATTTGCATCATTATGAAGACTATCCTTCTCTCTGGAGTTGCTAGCTTTGCTTTCAAACCTGCACTCATAAGTAGCTTCAAGAACTTTCCAAATTTTATGAGATGTTGTGCAAGTAGAAATAAAATTGAATACATTTGTGTCTACAGCACAATAAAGCATATGCATAGCTTTTGCATCAAGGCTAGCTAACTTCTTCTCTTCATCCGTATAATTATAATAAGGCTTATTGATTATAGAGGATGTAAGAATAGAAGTGATAGTAGGCTTTTTGTAGCCGGTGACAACAATTGACCATAAGTCAAAATCTAGAGACTTCAAGTAGAAGCTCATCCGTGTTTTCCAGTATGTGTAATTTGTACCAACAAATAGTGGAAGACTATTTGAGGATTGCTCTTCAGTTGTGAAGTACATACTTGCCATATGTGATACTATAATCTATGTAACAACAGTTATATAATAATAATATTATCTCGCTTTACCTGTATAGCCCGCTCTGATACCAATTGTAGGAACAATTGGGATCAGAATATAATCCCTCTTGATGGAGCACTGGCTTTGATAGCTCTGTAGAGCGCACCTGCTCTGATACCAATTGTAGGAACAATTAGGATCAGAATATATTACCTCTAGTTACAGAACCTCGCTCTGATACCAATTGTAGGACCGATTGTAGGAACGAGTTGTAAAGCGCAATACTCTAGAGGGGGTGAATAGAGTAGGCAGCGGAAATTAACTATTTAAAAATGTTAGTAACAAGATCACAGATAATATATTACAGATATGTAAATGAAAAGTAGAGAGTAGAGAGCAAACGCAAACACAAGGATGTATACTGGTTTCCCTCTGTTGAGGACTAGTCCAGTCGGAAGAACTCTAGCTTCCAGTTGAATCCATTATGGAAAATCACCACAAGTTTTCATCCGAAGATCTTACAACTTCTACAATGCAAGCTTTGATCCGAAGTACTCGACCAACTTCAATTGTGAAGTGTGTAACTTCAATCATGCTTCCGATTACAACCACTCTGAAACTTCTAGACCGTACCGCACTGGCAAATCGACTAGAGGATTGTAACTGGCTTGGGATTTGAAAATGAATAGCTCAGAATACTTTGGAAGAAGTAGTAGGCTTATAGAGAAGAGATATTAAAGTGAATGAGTGTGTTGAAATGATCGAAATCCTTCTCTATTTATAGTTTTTCCAAAGGCAGAATTCTGACAGAATTCGGGCAGAATTCGGGCAGAACTCTATGAGAAAATCTCGGTGGGATCCGTAACTGTAGGGAGACCAAGTTCAAAAGGAACGTTCACTAACTGAACTCTGGCCGAACTCTGGCCGAATTCGGGCCGAACTCTGGCCGAATTCTGTCCGAGTTCTGTTGGAGTTCTGTCAGGGTTTTTGCAAATTAGTTTTTGGGCTTTTTGAAAAGTCAAACAGTTAGAAAGTAGTTTAGGCTTTTGTAAGTGGGCTTGTTTTCAAAATGAAAGGGTATTTTGAAAACGTTTCTTGGGTAGCCTATTTGCCAGTACGATGCAGTGTACATCGTATTCCTAGACTCAATAAATATGCAAATTACATTGATGAAATAGGAAAACTAAGAGCCCTTTGACGCCTTTCTTCAAATATTTGAGCAGACTTGAAGACGCCTTTCTCACTGACGGCGGTCGTCCAAAGACGCCTTTCTCACTGACGGCGGAACCCCCGATACGAGGCTCCGGATAGGTCGTTAGGCGGTTCAGAGAAATCTTCTTGTATAACGCCGTCTTTGGCCCATCAATAATTCTCCATTGCATATGTCCTGGTTTGATCATGTTTGATCATGTTTGATCATGCTTACAGCATGTCTAAGAACATGTTAGACAAACATAACAATATGATACAAGCATAGCAATATGATATAGAACATTTAGGACAATGCTAACATTAGGACAATGCTAAGTTTAAGTAGCAACAAGATAGTGATTACATGAATATTAGTAATGTTATTATGTTAAACTTAATTGATTATCCATATTCAAAAACATGATATAATCATTGGGCTAACATGCCCACTGCTTCTGCCGGTCCTGTGCTGCTCATAGATGCCCCTGAATCTTCTTGACTGTATCTACTGTATGAGTCACTAACTCTGGTCCCAATATCTGTCTCTCGCCTACATCACTCCAACATGCTGGCGATCGACACTTCTTCCGTACAATGCTTCAAAAGGGGCCATCTGGATACTTGCCTGGTAGCTATTGTTGTAAGAAAACTCTACCAAATGCAAGTGATCCTCCCAGAATCCTCCAAAATCTAACATGCAAGCTCTCAACATGTCCTCCAACGTCTGAATGGTACGCTCTGACTGTCCGTCCGTCTGAGGGTGATAAGCGGTGCTGAACTTCAGTCTAGTGCCCAGACTTTCCAGCATGCTCTTCCAGAAGTGCGATGTGAATCTCGTATCTCGATCAGAGACTATACTGACTGGTACTCCATGTAATCGCACTATCTCCTTCATATATAGGTCTGCCAATACCTCTGTAGATTTCCCCACTCGGAATGGTATGAAATGAGCAGACTACGATAATCTGTCCACAATCACCCAAACTGTATCTCGTCCAGCTGGGCTCCTCGAAAATCCCGTAACGAAATCCATAGTGATGTGCTCCCACTTCCACTCAGGTATCGGAAGCGGTTGCAACAATCCTGCGACCTCTGATGTTCAGCCTTGACTTGCTGACACACCAAGCACTTTGCTATGAACCGTGCTATTTCATGCTTCATTCCATGCCACCAGTAGTGCTGTCTTAGGTCCCTGTACATCTTCGTACCTCCTGGATGAATAGAATAAATCGAGCTATGAGCCTCTGTCATCAGCTCCTGCCTGATCTCTTCATTAGGAACATAGAGGCGATCTCCGCACCTCAAGGTCCCATCTTCATGAATCCTCAATCCAGTCTGCAGTCCTTGCTCTGTCCTCTGTCGAAGCCTCTGATATCTGGCATCTGTCGGTAAGGTCGCCTTGATCCGATCTACCAACGAAGACTGAACCTGAATATTCATCATCTTTGCAGCTCCTCCAGGCCTAACAACTTTGATGCCCATCTTTTCCAAGTCATATAGCAACTCCTTTTGTGATGTCAAAAAAATGTGCCATAGGCCTCCGGTCAATGCATCTGTTACTGAATTCGCCTTCCCTGGATGGTACTGTAACTCAATATCAAAATTTGCCATCAACTCAAGCCAATGCCTCTGTCTCAAATTTAAATCCTTCTGAGTATAGACATACTTGAGGCTTTTATGATCTGTATATACCTCCACTGTTTCTCCATACAGATAATGTCCTCCAAAGCTTCAAGGCAAATATCACCGCCGCAAGCTCTAAGTCGTGCGTGGGATAATTCTTCTCGTGGGTCCTCAACTGCCGGGAACCATATGCAACTACCTTCCCATGCTGCATCACAACGCATCCTAATCCCTTCCCGGATGCATCACTATAGATGACAAAACCTCCTGATCCCGATGGAATGGTCAAGACTGGTGCAGTAGTAAGGCATTTCTTCAAATCATCAAAAGCAGCTTGGCACTCTTCCGTCCACTCGAACTTCTGATCCTTACGAGTCAACTTCGTCATGGGTTCCTCAATTCTTGCAAAATTCTCTACGAACCTCCAGTAATATCCGGCAAGCCCTAGAAAACTTTGCACCTCTGAAACATCGGTTGGAGTTGGCCACGACTCCACTGCTGATATCTTCGTCGGATCCACTTCTATGCCTTTCCCTGAGATAACATGTCCAAGAAATGAAACATGATCTAGCAGAAATTCACACTTACTCAGCTTTGCATACAACTTCTGATGCCTCAAGATCTCCAGCACCTTCCTCAAGTGATCCTCATGCTCTTCATGGTTCTTTGAATACACCAAAATGTCGTCGATGAATACTACGACAAACTTATCAAGATATTCATGGAATACTCTGTTCATTAAATTCATGAACACAGCCGGTGCATTTGTCAAACCAAAGGGCATTACCAAAAACTCGTAATGACCATACCGAGTCCTGAATGCCGTCTTCTGGATGTCTTCTTTCCGAACATTCACTTGATGGTATCCCGATCTCAGATCAATCTTCGAGAATACCTGGGCTCCTGTCAGCTGGTCAAATAGATCATCAATTCTGGGCAGGGGATACTTGTTCTTGATCGTCACAGTATTAAGAGCCCTATAATCAATGCACATGCGAACTGTTCCATCTTTCTTTGGCACAAACAAGACCGGGGCTCCCCAAGGTGATGCACTTGGTCTGATAAATCCCTTGTCTTGCAAATCCTGCAACTGCACCTTCATTTCATCCAGCTCCTTCTTCGCCAGTCGATAGACATTTGAAGAGATTGGTGCCGCTCCTGGTATGAGCTCAATGGTGAACTCAACCTCTCGGTCGGGTGGTAGACCCGACAGATCATCGGGAAAGACATCAGAAAACTCATCAATGATCGGTGGCGGGGCAACCTCCATTGCCATGCAAGCTCTATGATACTGAGATACTCCCTTCTCAATACTTCCTTTCTGAAATTCAAACTCCGGCTGGCCTGGCGGTCTAAATATAGCACAACCCCTGTGGCAGTCCAATATAGCATGATATTGACTAAGCCAATCCATACCCAATACTATGTCGAAATTTGGCATAGGAAATACCAAAAGTCAGCTCTCATCTCTCGGCCACATATAACTACCGAACAGATTCTACATGAACTAATCACAGGTACTATACCCCCACCAGTAATAATGTTCCAACTCTTAGGCATAGTAGAAGTAGCTATCCTATGCACAGCTACAAATCTAGATGATATAAATGATAGCGTGGCACCAGAATCAAATAACACTGTAGCAGGCAATGAACCTACTAAAATAGTACCTGTGATAGCCTCACCTTCGGTTCCATCTTCTCCCTGAATGAGAGCAAAAATCTGTCCTTGCTTCTTGTTTCCTGTCTGCTGCTTGGCTTTCTCAAACTGTGCTGACTGTGAAGGGAGTATAGGTCCTCTCTGCTGACCTCCTGGTGCTGGTGGCTTCTGTCCTCCTGCTGGCACAATGGCTCCCCAAACTGGGCAATCTCGAGCCTGATGCTGGCTCGATCCACAAGCTAAACAAGTACCCAGCATCCTTCTGTACTCTCTCTACAAGTGTCCCTTCCTGCCACAGAAATGGCAAGTCGGAAACTCTTTAGACTGGTAGGGTCCAGTCTTCTGCTGATGTTGGTGATGTCCCATAGGTCTCCTGATAGGACCTCCTTGCTGCGTCTTCGTCTGCACTGGCTAGTTCTTTTGCTGGTTCACCTTCCTCTTGCTAATTGTCTCCTGAATCCTGGCCTCCGTCAGCAACTCAGCATAAGAGATTCGGGACTGGGAGCTAGTATAATGATGTAGCTCCTGTCTCAGCTCGTTGTGAAATCTCTTGGCCTTCTCCAGATCATTGGGTATCAGCACCTCCCAATATTTGCTGAGTCGACTGAACTCCGAGTCATACTCATCAACAGTCTTGTTCCCTTGCTCCAGATGCAGGAACTGGTTGTATAAGGCATTCTTCACAGTAGTAGGGAAGTACTTCTTATCAAAGAACTCCAGAAACTGTTCCCACGTCTGACGAGTACCCAACTGACTCTCCATAGAATCCTACCAGTGATGGGCATTCCCCTTCAGCTGAGTTCTTATGCCAGTCATCCATAAATCCTGAGGCAACTGAGATGCCTGCAATTTTTTCTTGGTGCTGGTGATCCAAGTAGTGGTCTCCTCCGGACTCTCGTTTCCCTTATAAGGTTTGGTGTCCATCTGCACGTAGTCCTTCGCTGAACCTACCCGTGCTGGTCTCACGGGAGCTAGTGTCGGAGCTGGTGCAGGTGCTGGTGCTGTCATCCTCTCTATGGCTGTCAAGAATCCCTGCCTCATCTCAGCAGCTTCCCGTTGTTGCTCAGCTGCTTCTTGCCTCAGCTTTGCTGCTTGCTGTCTCTGTTCTTGCATCATCATGTACATGAATTGAAACATCTGTGCCTGACTGTCTTGAGGCACAGCCGGGGGTACTCCATATGGTGTCTGAGGGTACTGCGGGAGAGGAGGAGGTACCCCAGTCGGTTGTGCACCAACTGGCTGAGACGTCTGCCCTGGTAGCAAAGGGTGGGTTGGAACTACCCTTGTGGACTGATCATCCGTACCAGATGACTGGTTGTCTCTACCGACAACGGTACATCCACTCCTCAAATTCATGATTCTGTAGAGATAAAATAGAAGGAATTGAGAATAGGACGGAAACAAACGAGATGCAAAAGAATTTGTTCAAGAATAATCAAGAATGATATAGTCAAGTATGGATGAGACCCTATATTCTAAACCTAATTTGCAGGCTTGTTCAGTACAGTAGCGTAACCAAACAAATTTTGAGACCTGCATGGGCCACCACTAAAATATGTTACGCCCCAGTTCCAAATAATCGGATTGGGAACACGTGGCATGCCAGCTGTACGATTAAGCATAGCTAACCCAATTTAATGGACTATGATATGATCGTAGTACGCTGAAGTAAAACTAATAAAGTAACATCACAGGCAGGTAAACTAGTCTCATCTATGAAATAATGTAATAGATAACTGAATAGAAAATCATCAGTGCCACAGAATCCAAATGACAACTATGGCTAGAGGAGAACAATCCACTAAAAGTAAATGAGTACATCTGGAATAAAATGAAGTAGCAAAAAGAAATAAACAGAGTACTGGAAATGGAACCCACGTCTGAAGATGTAGCTAGCCTCCAGAGGATCAAGGCTGCGGCTCCACCTCAAAGTCGTCGTCAACAAGTCCCTCTACTCCGTAATCAGCTGGGAATAAGTACTCGACAAGCTCTGGAAAATATACCAGGTCCTCAGAGGGACATAACAAATACACAGGAAAATGACATGCAAGGATATACTGAGCAGTAATATAAAAGTAACTAATAAGAATGCCACCCAGTATTTCCCTAACCAAACAAGGACAGGAAATACAAGAAAGCAATAAGGTGTTCTAACCATCTATGTGTAAATGCACTCGAGACATCTCTAGTGGCACATGAGAGGGGGAGAAGAAAAAGAAACTGCCACCAAGCGTTCTAAGGTTTGAGAAACGAGGGGCTACGAGCATCCAGCGTACATTGGAAACAGAAATTCTCATACACTACTAGTAGACTCTCCCCACCCAATGTACTCGTACCGTATATGCGGTACGAACAATATGCAAGATGTCATAGTAAATATAGTATAACTAAACCAAACTGCTACAGACTCAAGATCATATGTTAATGGCCAGTCAACACAGAACCTCTGCACTCAACTCACTCATATGTGATTCGTGTCTGAGTCAGTGTCAAATTTATACTAACTCTATACAAGGTAGTCATCAATGGAGACGAGTGCACACAATAGTAATAACTGGTCAAATGTAAATACAGCATAGTAATGTCAAGCAAGGTGTACTTGCCTGTGTCCAGCAACTGAGTATCCGGGTCCAAAGTAGAGTCCGAGTCCCGAGAAGCAAATAATCCTCGCTACGCCGCAGGGGATGGAACGCCGCGAGGGGGCCGCCGGATCGGGGCCGGCCGGGCTGCAGTGCGCGCGGGGGGGGGGGGGGGGCGTCGGCTGCTACACGCGGGCGCAGGAGGCGCCGCATCTCGTCGTCGACGGCGGGGCTCCGGGTGATGGGGAAGGAGATAGGCGCGGAAGAGGAGGAGGGGCTGGTGGTTTGATGGGGAGAGGTGGAGTTTGTGTGGAGGCAAATTTAGGGTTAGGGTTGAGAGTGATTAGGTTCTCCTATAAGAATATATATGGGAATGAGATCCAAATGAATAGGTCCCTAATGGGTTGGGCCTAGGTTAAGGTTAAATTAAAGATTGGGTTTAGTTGCTAAAAATTTTAACACCAAAACTATACAAGCTTATATATATAATCTAATAGTAAACCAATAAATAGTAACACTATATATATATATCTCATATACTTCTAAACTTTATCAATAATTTAATAATTAGTGTAAAAACATTTATTTAACAATTAACATTATTTAGTAACAAATAAATATTAAAAATAAAAAAAATATTTTGAGGGTTTTACAGTAGAGCCGGGGAAAACTCCTGAAGAAGAAGCGTCGAGGATGGCTGTCTGCAAATTTTTCATGAGTTCAGGAAACGACGCCTTCTATGCATTGGCTGACTATGTATTCAATAACGAAGGGAGTGGCCCTCGTCCTTAATCTTTTGTCTCGAACAAAAATAATAAAATGAGCTTTATTTTCATTCTGTCTTTTTTTATACATAGTATTTCTTAAGAAACTTGCCATTGATTGGCATCATGAGTAGATCTCCATTGGGCTTTGATAACCGATAGGCGCCATTGGAAAATACAGACTCAATTACATAAGGGCCTTCCCATTTTGCTTGGAATTTCCCTTTACTTTTATGAGTCATCACCAAGGTCTCCGAACGGCTAATACAAGTTTGCCAACTTTGAATACCCTCTCTTTAACTTTACGATTGAAAGTTCGAGATATGCGGGCTTGATATAGTTCAATGTGCTGTTGTGCTTGAAGATGCTTCTCATTCAATCCTTCAAGTTCTTGGAGTCGTAAGCGATCATTATTTCTGTAGTTAGCTCATTAGCAATGGCTATTCGTAGAGATGGGATCTGGATTTCGAATGGAATGACAGCTCCACATCCATAAACCAATAAAAATGGTATAAAACCAGTAGGAGTCCGGACTGTTGTTCGATAAGCCCATAAACACTCTCCGAGTTTCTCATTCCAATCACGTTTATTAGAAGAGACAAACTTTTTGAGGAGTTTAATGATCGTCTTATTGAAAGCTTCGGCTAAACTATTAGCAGCTGGATTATAAGCCGTAGAAGCCAAATTCTGAATTCGATTCTTGTCACAGAATCGATAAAATGCCTGACTGGCAAATTGTGGACCATTGTCATGAATTATTCGTCGAGGAATCCCGAAGCGATAAATGACATGGTGCTTGATGAAGCTGATCACATTAGATATTTTTACTTCCGTAAGGGGAACTGCTTCTGCCCACTTAGAAAAGTAATCTGTTATAGCTAATATGAACCGATGTCCTTTAACAGAAGGCAGATTAATAGGACCAATGATATCCATACCCCACGCTTCGAAGGGCCAAGAGGCTGCTGTAGGGTGTAGAAATTCAGATGGTTGATGAATAAAATCAGCATGAATCTGACATGCTTTACATCTTCTGGCATAGTCTACAGCATCTGCTATCATAGAAGGCCAATAATACCCCATTCTTCGAATGCGGTCTTGTAATTTAGGACCTAGTTGATGAGCACCACAAATACCATCATGAGCTTCTCGCAGTATTTATTTAGCTTCACTTTCTGAGAGACAACGCAGCAAGAGTCCATCATAGGAACGACGGTATAGCATATGTAAAGACGAATCATAATAAAACCGAAACGATCTTCTTTTGATTGATGCAGCTTCTTTTGGATCTTTAGGCAAAATCCCATGAACTGCATAATCAATGAACGGAGTTCTCCAATCCTTATGCTAGGAATTTGACTCTGTAGTATAACTTTGTTCATGTACAAATTATTCTTGACACAGAACAAGTCTCGATCCAACAAAGTAATTGTATTTTGTCTTCGGATTGGAACAGCTAGGTCTGCAGCTAAACTGGCAAGAGCTTCAGCTTCCATATTCTGAGAGCGTGGTACAAACTCAATGAAAAATCCTTTGAATGAAAGGACCAGTTCAACTACCACTTGATGATAAGGAATGAGATCAGGATTTCTGACCTCATAAGTCTCTCTAACTTGATTAACAATCAATTGAAAATCTCCATAAGCTTCTAAGAACTCAATACCCAATTATTTTGCAACTTGGAAACCGATCAATAGAGCATTATATTCTGCTACATTGTTGGAACATGGTTCATTGAGAGAATAGGCACGGTATATGACTATTTTGTCAGAAGAAACCAAGACGATTCCTACTCCAGAGACAATATTGCCTTTAGGTCCTACTCGTGATGCCCTATCAAAATATAATTGCCACATGTCATTCTTCAAAGTCAGGTTACAATCCACGACTTCATCTGGAATGTCCTCATATAATTTGATGTTTCAGGTATAGGATGAGCATCTAAGAAATCAGCTAATGCTTGACCCTTTATTGATTTCTGAGGTACATAAACTATGTCATAAGGAGTAAGCAACATCGTCCAGGTGGCCAACCTGGAGTTAAGAATGCTAGGTTTTCTCATCAATACCCGAATGGGATTTATTCTGGAAATGACATGAATAGTCTGTCCTGTCACATAATGTCTTGTCTTTTGGACGGCAAAAACCAAAGCTAGACATTCCTTTTCCACAGGAGTATACCTGTGTTCAGCTCCGACCATCATTCTGCTCAGATAATATATTGCTTGCTCATGACCCATATCACTTTTCTGTGCAAGAAGAGTGCCAAGTGAGTGATCCAAGGCTCGAACATATAGCAAAAATAGCCTTCCTACTACCGGAGGTACCAGAACAGGTGGGTTTGTAAGGTATTGCTTGATGTCATTGAAGGCTTTCTGACACTCTTCATCCCAAACAAAAGATACGCCTTTCTTTAATAGACGGGAGAAAGGTTGACATCTCCAGAAAGATTAGATATAAATCTTCTAATATAAGCAATACGACCCTGAAAGCCACGGAGTTCTCTCAGATTACGAGGAGGATGCATTTCAAGGATTGCTTTAATCTTATCAGGATTGACATGAATATCCTGAGAAGTAATGACAAATCCTAAAAATTTACCACTGGAAACTCCTAAGAAAAACTTAGTAGGGTTCATTTTCAATTGATGCTGGCGCATCAACTCAAATACTGTCCTCAAGTCCTGAATGTGATCATCCTTTGATCGACTTTTAACAGCAATGTCATCTACATAGCATTCAGCTATCTTCCGTAGATATTCTTGAAAGATGTTGCTCATAGCCCGTTGATATGTGGCACCAACATTTTTAAGACCAAACGGCATAACCGTATAACAGTAAACCCCAAGGGATGTACGAAAAGCGGTATGTTTCTCATCTTCTGGATGCATCTTGATCTGATTGTACCCTGAGAATCCGTCCATGAAAGACATGCGTTCAAAACCACATGTATTGTCTATCATGACATCAGTAATTGGAAGTAAAAATTCGTCCTTTGGACAAGCTGCATTAAGATCTCGATAATCTATACAAACTCGGACTTTCCGTTCTTCTTCATGACAGGAACAATATTGGCCACCCAATCTGGGTGTTGCTCTTCACGAACAAATCCGCATGTGATCAACTTTTTGACTTCTACTTCTATTGCATCCATCATATCTGGTCTAAAGCGTCGTTGCTGTTGTTTACAGGCTTGACGTTAGGTAAAATATTGAGTTTATGAGTAGCAACTTTAGGATCTAGGCCTGGCATATCCTCATAACTCCATACAAAAATGTCAATATATTCTTTGATAAGTTTTATCAACTGTTCTTTTTCATCTTCAGAAAGATTCTTACTGATGAATATTGGTTTGGACGTAGTTCCATCTCCAACATCAATCTGGATAACCTCATCCTCTGCAGGTGGCTGTCGCTGTTCAAAACAGAGTTTCCACTGAGTATCCATCTATTGAGCCCAAGGATCATTCTAAAATAATTCAGATTCATCATCAGTTTGAACCATATTGACTGAAAATACTTGTCCAGATTCATCATATGAAGAACGAGACATATCAATTTCAATGAATTGGACTTCTTCTGAATCCGATGATTGTGAAGAGTTAGAAGAGAATTCTTCTTGTATATCGTCATAAAACGTGTGGGACGGATCATATTCCAACCCATGACGAGTCTTCTGGTAAAATGGATCACCACATAATGGTAGTCGTCTACCCTTGCCTTGATTGAGACCTTGCATAGTCTTTAAATCATATCCTATGTTCTGGATAATCTTGATAGATTGTTGACTATACTTGTCAATTTGGATTCTTCCCTTGTCTTTATCCTTCCGCTCATCTGCCTGAGCAACAAGGATATTTCTAGCCAGGCCAAACACAATTTGGCGCTTATTTTTCTTATCAGATGGAACCACGAAATAAGATTCTTCGTGACGTTGAAAAGTTATGCAAGCTTGTGATGAAGCGGCTACAAGTAGAAGATAGAGAGAAGATGTTAGAAACCTTTGAGCATAAGGTCCAACATCTATATGAGGAGGGAAAGAATTTTCCTTATGATCGATGTATAAAGTTTTTTCTGGCTCAATGTTGTCTTTATATCGATGACTTTGATTATCAGAGGATAAAGTCATTCTTTCGATAAACTTGACAACCATATACTCGAAAAGGAAATCTTTATTGATATCAAAAAGTACAGAATGATCAATATTTACATCATTTACGATTTGACTGCTATACTTTGGATTAATCATCAGTGGACCATTATCTGTCTTCTGCGTAGATTTGCCAAGATTGACAATCAATGGTGGTTCTGGATCATTCGTACAAGAAGTACGCCCTTTGACCTTGATCATAAAAGGTTGAACTTGGCTCTTAACAGGAACATTTGTTGATTCCTCAGATGAAGTTTGAGTTCTTCCTTTAACCTTGATTATCAGAGGTTGATCATGAACAGATTGGGATTGGATACGTCCCTTGACTATGATCTTCAAAGGTTGCTCCTCTGGCGGATCTTCATTAATAGACTGATCCTCAGTGGGTGATTGATCTTCAGCCATGTCTGATATCTCTTTCACATGCTCTTGTTTATAAAGCCTTGAATCAGAAAAATAGGCTTCGACACCCTTGAAGGGATTGATATCAGCGAACTCAGTCTTCACGACTCCATGGAATCTACATACTTGAAACATTGGTGGAGAGTTGAAGGTACAATATTGTGCTTATGAATCCACGGTCTCCCTAAAAGGATATTATAGGAGACGTCTGAGTTGATAACATAAAAAGTTACCATGGTTCGAAGATCACCGATCTGAATCTGCAGACGAATCTTCCCCAATGGTTTGCTCTTGCCAGAGTTGAAACTGACTATCGTAGTACTAGTGTAAGTCAAATCACTAGTAGGAATCCTCAGGGGTCTTAGCATACTCTGAAGAATTATGCTAATTGAGGACCCCGGTCAACGTAAATCCTGTCAATTTCAGTAGATCCAATATACCCAGTATACCACAAAGGCCTATCATGCTTGTTATGCTTCAACAACATATCTTCTTGTGTAAAGGTGATGTTGGGAATTACTTCCATCATACTATGACATTGTGGACATGACACTGGTATATTATCAGGAGTCTGAGTTGTGCCAAGCATGAATCTGCCTGAAGTAAAGCTTCACTCAAAGTCTCTCTGCTTTCTCTAGAAAGGTGAAGCAACTCAAATATAGATAGTCTAGCCGGAGTATTGGCTAACTGAGCTAGAATATCAAACTTGTAAGCTTCATCACCACCCCCTGACTGGAAGCAGGCTTCAATGGGACGTCGAAGTGTACTGCTTTCTGTTTCCCCTTTTCAACCATGAAAGATTTAGCAGGAACATGAGAGGGTTGAGTTGGTAGTGTCTCCACTACGTCTTCGGCTTCTTTGGAGGATCCCTCGTAGTCTTTATGGTACTCTTTTTCGGATCTTGTACCAGTAAAATTTCTTCCTCAGACTCAGGAGAAGGAAGTACCATATTACAGGATTTTGTCTTCCCTCTCTTAGCCTTTTTCTTGTGTGGATTGTTACGAGGAACTTCAGAACCCAATCCCACAGTAGAATTTTGACTTTGAATCTGTAAAGGAAGTCGTATTCCCTTATCATAATTCAAACCTTCTGCCTTTTGAAAGTCATAACCCATCTTCTTCATGAGATGGACAGATTATTGAGTGGGCAGCGGACTTTTAACAGGTGTTCCAACAGAGAAAGAGGAAGAAGCAAGACCTACTATAACCTCAGGAGAATGGAGAATAGATGTCATTGTAGCCACAGGAGAGAAAAGATTTGGGATACGAGGAAGAATCCCTGTCGGAGCTTTTTATAAGCAGCGAATACTTGTTGCGCCCGGTATAAAGGAACACTATTCATGGCTAGCCACTACTGGTGAGTAAGCTTGAGCTTAGTAGGAGGAGCTAGACTTGGAGGACAGATGTTCAGTCCTTTCAGTCTACTTCTAAAGGAAGGCCATCCCATAGATGATCCAAGTCATCAGGATCTGGAATAACATGAGAAATCATGTTGCAGGTTTTGACTTTCTTACTCTTCTTGGATTTGAAGTTTTATCTTCATTTTCCAACTCAGGCACTAAGTCAGGATGTACCCAATGATTTCACCATTCTTTAGTATGAGCGACAGCAATCCTGCATTTTCTTTTTTGGCAGGCGGGATATTCACGATCTTCATCGTCGCCTTCGGAATTGGGATAATTCCATCTGGGATTTGCTGTGGAGGAAAATCTTCGAACTGAAGAGAAACCATATTGGTTGAACCGTATGGTCATCATTGGTTAAAGCGATAGCACCGCCATTTATCAGCTCCTAGATTTTCTTCTTCAGGACATAGCAAACACTGGTAGGATGATTAATGTATCTATGATAGATACATATTTGGGATTATCAGTTAGATTCACCTTATTAGGCCTCTTTGGCTCTGGAATCTGAAGTTTGCCACTCTTTACCAGACACTAAAATCCCTGGGATATCACTCTCATCAAAAGAGTATTCTTCCTTTGGCCTGGAAGCTTCCTGACTATTCGGCATCGTTTTATTCTTGGAAAGATTAACCATGAGGGTGTCTTTTCCCTTCACATTACGATTGTCGGGGTTATTACCAGGATTACTTTTCTTTCCTCTATCATCTGAGGCAAAAATTATCCCATGTTCATGAGCCAACCTACCATTGGTCTCGGCAGAAACTGCTGCTATGATGAACGAAGCCCAATCTGAGAATTGGAAACCCAAAAAACAGCGATGGATGGTCGTAGATTCATCTTGCATGTATCAATCAACGCTGAATCTGGCATACCAGGAGGCATCTTTAAAGTAGCCTGTTGGAAATATTTGATGAACGTCCGAGTATCTTCTTTCTCCTTTTGTTTGATTTCTATCAAGGAGGACATGTTCATGTCCATACATCCTTCATAAAGCGGAAGAGAAACATTGCCTTAAATTCGTCAAAAGACGAAATACAATTATCAGGTAAACTTCGATACCAATAATAAGCCGAACCCGTCAGGCACCCGATGAACACTCGAGTGAGAAGAGCGTCATCTTTCTGCAAGTGTACAGTCATAATATCAAAGTAATTGATATGACTGGGAGATGCTTTTCCATCGAACAAAACCATAGATTGTGGCTTGAATTTCGGTGGAAAGGGTACATCATTCCAATGAGGAGGATAAGGTTGCTTGATCCCTAACCTCTGGAGCTGATCTTTGTGCCTCAGAACTTCAAACTGTGCTTTGAGCTCACGCACTGCTTGAATAGCTTCACTGGTTTAAGGAAGCACATTTGATTGAATGGTTGTTGGATGTACTGTAACCCCAACTGGAGGTGGTACATCTTCAGAAATGATAGAATATGGAGATGCAAAATTTTGATTAACAGCAGGCTCCTGAATATTCAAAGGTATTTCAGCCCCTTGACTATCTTGAGTTGGTGCTACTACTGGTGCCGGTGTCACTACTGTCGGCTGAGCAGTTTGCTGATTCAATATTATCTGATGCATGTTTTGCATCATGTTAAGCATATCTTTTAGTGATTGCTCAACGGCAGTGAGACATTGCTCTGTATTAACAGATGAGGTCTCTGGTTCATCTCCAACAGCGTAGGATTCAACCTCTCTTGAAGATACAGAAGGATTTGTATAGAAATATGAATCCACACTATCAGTCTCGGACTCAAAAGATTGAGTACCCCCAGCTTCTGAATCAGAAGTCTGCATTTGTCTTTGTCTTCTTGATCGAGTATTTTGATATACCCCCTCAAAAGAATCAAGAAGTCTGTTGAACTGTTGCTGACCTGGAGTTTGGAACATATTCCGTCTTGGACGTCGTCCTCTGTTAGTATGAGACGCCATGTTGACTGATGCATATGACAGCTCATGTTCTTGGTCTTCAGCTTGATGCTGAGGCGGATTAAAACTTAATCGATCAAAAACTGATCGTTTTGAAGCCGAACTACAACAGTTGATCACAACCTGGTGATAATCACAATGATGTTTTTCTTGAGGAAATATCACCGAAGTTGTTTATTCTTACGCTTTTGCATTAACAATTCACGTAAGTCAGAAGGAGTGGAGAGAGTAGTCTTCTTTATTACATTAGAGGTAGAGAAACGTTTAGTACCCTGTGTATAAAGAAGATTACTAGCTGCATTTGCAGAACCCAATTGTACATTTCTACGCGTTTGGAGTTGTGTGCGTAAATCTTGAGATTTTTTAGCACGAAGGACTCCATTTTTATTGCGTGTAATTTGTAGATTTGGTACTTTGCGTAGAGCAGTATAAGAAGGCTGTTGGTGTAGAACTGAAGTTTTACCAACATAATTTTTATGCTGCATACGTTTAGGTATATTCACATTAGATGTGAAAACATCTTTGCGAATTTTATCTACACTGTCATGGACAGGAGACTTACCTTCATGCGTAGAGCATAAAAATTGGTTATCTACCACGTCACAGACGGGAGATTTTCCTTTACGTGAAGAGCGTAATTTGTGTGTCTACCACGTCACAGACGGGAGACTTATTTTTACACTCTGAAGTATTAGAATCTGCCACATTATAAATGGGAGACTCATTCTTATGCCTTAGGCGTAAAACCTGGTTTTTACTCACTGAACGTAAAATCTGGTTCTTATGCAGTGGGAGTGGAACCTGATCATCTATACCGTCACAGACGGAAGACAAATTATCACACTTAGAGAGCGACGTCGAAGTAAGGACTGCCTCGTTACAAACGAGAGCCCCTACAACAGGAGTGGAAAGAATTCCCTTGCTATCAGAAGCAACAGAGAGATTAGTAGCTACTTTGGATATAGGAATCCAAACTTTTCGTGCTTTGCGAGATTTTTGAACATTGGAGCAGCGAGAACCACCCCCAGTTTGGAGCATTTTTTCGTAGGCAGTCTGGTCGAAGTGTACAACCAGAGTCTTCTTGGTCGAACCGACCGAAACATCATCATATTGAGCAATTGCCTCCTCGTCAGAGGAGAAGGTCATCCCCAGCAGAGTTGCCACTTTTGTTTCACTTAACAAAATGCCTTGAGGAATTGGCTTTTGAAAATAAAACGAGAAAAAGAGTACAAGTACAAATTTGATTCTGGGAAAGTATTGCTGTAGAAGTCTGATTCGTAAATGATCACTTTGTTCCTTGGACCATATGATGATGATGAAGATCACTGCTTGAAGTAGAACAACTGGAAGAACTAAGTCACCAGAAAGGTATCGACGTACTTGGGCACTGATGGCGAGGCCGAATGCTTTCCTGCTTTGCTTCACTCTGTTCTAAAAGAAAGGTTGAAGAAGAATGCTCCGGAGAATCAAAAATCTCTAAGTTCTGATCTCTGTATTCTCTCCTCTCTCCCTCTGTCCGTGTTATGAGAAAAATAAGCCTATTTATAGACTTGGGCTCTTGTGCGTAAAAACTTAGCCAAAGTTCCATCTTTACGCTAACAACTGCCATCCACGATCGAAGCCAACCTCTGCATATGTTGACATGTGTCCCATTATTTCAGTAAGAATAGGATGCATGTACACACGTTCTTCGAGAAGAATGGCATGAAAGCCACGTAGGCAGACCATGTTCCAAGCTGGTGGAGGAGAATAGGGCATAAAAATAGCCTCAATGTACTCTGAGCGTAAAGCAGTAGATTAGGCATAAAATAGCCTTGACATAGACTTCCCGCGTAAAGTGGTTGTTAAATAACCTTGAGCGTAAAGTAGCTCAAATAGACTTTACGCACACGTCAGCTGTTGAGCGTAAAAGCTCGTATAGTCTTCGTGCGTAAAAGAAACCGTAGTGTGAGCGTAAGGTAGCTCAATCCACGTACTAATGACAACATTGGTCTCTGTATAAAACAAATCCTTTTGTGATATATGCTATCATTAAGATCTCCATGTCAGAGTTTGCATTAAATACGAGATTTGACGGTTTTGTCCAGCGTAAGAGTGGCTGATCCGTCCTTGGCGTAAAACCATGGGTATAGACCCGAGCGTAAAATGATCAGCCTGCTTTAGGCGTAAAGTGATTAGCCTTGTCTTGGGCGTAAAGAGATTAACCGCTATGTTTGGCGTAAAACCAATCACTAATGAATGAAATGATCCATCTTTTTGACTGTTTCTCTGAAGCACTTTTTACGCTCCTACAACCAGTGCTTTCCAGCGCGATTTACTGTCTCGGATAAACTGCTTCGAGTTTAATTCTTCTTCATGCTGGTACAACTTATCCAACTCTGACTGTGACATCCTGTAGACCCTGCCAACTTTAGGCTCCGTTCTAGGATTCAGCTCAATATAAAACTCCACATCTCTTACTGGTGGTAAACCTGGAAGCTCATCTGGAAATACATCAGCAAACTCTCTGACCACTCTGGGAATCTGCTCCTGCTCTGCCAACGCTTCAGTAACGATGCCCTTGGGTCGATCTTCCAATGATCGAACAAAGACAAACTCCTCAACGCCAGGTATATTAAATACTACCCTGTCTCCTCGACAATCTATCGTCGTATGACTGTCTCTTAACCAGTCCATGCCTAGGACAACATCAAAGTTGCCCATAGGGAACTCAATCAACGATACGGGTAATAATCGCTCATTCACTACGACTGGACACGCTAAGCACACTCTGCTAACTCCTACGAGCCTATTACCAGTGAGTATATTCATCCTCTCTGGCAATGCCTCGAATTCCAATTCAATACGTGTCGCAAATCGTGCAGATATAAAAGAGCGGGTAGCCCCCGAATCAAACAATGCTATTGCAGGAAAAAAGGTAACATAAATATTACCTGCAATCACGTCGCCCAAAACTAGTGCATCCTCCAGTGATAAGGTGAAGGCCTGACCCTGGCCTTGCTGAGCTCCCTTCTGCTGCCTTCCTCGACCATGCTATCGCTGCGGCCTCTGCGGGCCTTCCTGGTTCTGGGCCTGGCAAAACATCTGAGCCTGCGTTGGTAGACGTTGGGCTAGCGGCCTTACGGCCAGTGCTGGCCCTCTGTTCGATACTGCCCCTGGAGCTGGCAATGTCGGAAACTGCTGAACTGGCCCTCTTGGCCTCTGCATCATAGGACAATTGGCAATCCTGTGGTCTGGACTGCCACACCTCATGCATATCCCATTAGCTGAACGACACACATCCCTACTGTGCCCTCCCTTACCATAGTAAGTACATCCAATGGACGCCCCCTGGCGATGCTGCTGGTTCCTCGGCTGCTGATGCCGAACTGGTGCTGATATCTCAGATACGGCTGTCCACCGCGGCGCTCCTGACTCATCAATACGGATGCCGAACGCTGGCGCCAATGTTCGATGTATGCTCCTCCGCCCCTGCTCTGGGAATGAGACCTCTTCTGGCCCCCATGTCTTATCACCAACCTCTGTTGAGTGAGTTCATGCCTCCGGGCTCCGTTAAAACGGTATCAAAAGTCTGATAGTCGTGCCCTTCTACTAGCTGTAGAATCTCTAAATGAAGTCCCTGCTGGAACCTCATCGCCTTCTCGGGCTCCATAGCTACCATCGTCGGTGCAAACCGACTCAGTCTGCAGAACTCCACTGCATATCCATCTACCGTCTTCCTAGCCTGCTTGAGACTGATAAACCTCTGCTGTAGCTCATACTGCTACCATGCCAAAGTACTTGGCCTTAAATCTGGTACGGAAGCTATCCCAAGGAACAGGACGTCTCAGTCCAACCTCTTCTGATGCCCACCAATCGTGGGCGAGATCCTAAAGTATCAGCCTGACCTGGTCAACCTTCTCTTCTACGGGAACCTTTGCTGCGGTCAATATGGCCTCAGTATCCTGAAGCCATGCATCCACCGTGATGGCATCCTCCATGCCATCAAAATATCTCGGGTTGAGTCGACAAAACCTCTCCGATGCCCCTGAATCATTTCTGACACTTTTCTCAAGGGCTAATTGTAACCCATGATTCAGTAGCACATTCTGTTCCTGCTGTCGGGTCTGCTGTTGCAGATGGGCTGCCACCTGTCGCTGCTTAGTGGCGAGGAATTCCTGGATGACCTCCAGGAGTGCTGCAGTATCAGGTACGGGCGTCGCTACTGGCACCGCTGGGGGTGCAGGAGTTTCCAGAACCTGCGGTTCTAGTGGCTCTGATATTACTTCCACTCAGATCTGATCAGGAGATTGCACTCCTTCCAGTTGCTGCCCCGTCGAGCCATGCTCTACTGGATATCCCTCCATGTTGGCCTCACCAGCTACTGAGAAAGAATTACCCCTATAGGAAAAGGTACATGATATTAATTATCAGGACGAGGAAGATTCGAGGATGCAATTCAGGTGATCAATCAAGGTGAGAAAAGAGAAATCGAGACAAGAGATTCAAAGTGAATAAGTTTTGATTGAGACTCCTGTAATAGTTACATCCCACAAGTCTGAAAATCAGACCTGCATGGGCCACCAATAAAACCTTGTCACGCCCCAGTACCGAAATACGGAGACGGACTAGGCCAGCTACTCCATATGAGGTATACAAACCTCATACGGAGATCGTGGCTATCAAGAGACAAGTGGGTGCGTGCTACATTCAAGTCTCCTATGGTCACACAGAACATCTATGTCTCAATCATTCAAGCAAAAAACATCAATTAATGAACATATGAGATAAAGCAGTAAGGCGTCCCCGACGCTTCATCAAAATGATCATGGGGATCTTAGATTTATAAGTTAGCTAGTCCAGAAAGTCATAGGTACAAAATTGTATTCAGCTGCAGTCTGATTTAATTACTACAAAAGATAAATGTCTAGATTAGTCGACTAAACAGGTGCCGGTGGCTAAACGCCAGAACATAAGAAAAGAAACTAGAGTGGTGGAGAAGAAATCCACTCGAGTCCCCCGCCAGCCATGCTTCTAACATGTACCATTGACGTCAGGATAGAAGGTCGGATCCTCAGGCTCTGCTACGAGATCTGGCCAAACAAAACCAGCGGGGTCAGCCCCGAATAGCAAGTACCACAAGGGAGCACAAAAGAGTGAGATAAAACCCAGGCATAGAATAATAATAGTAATAAAAATAAGCTTTCGGTTGTAACCTCGGTCCACAGCCTGTGCTAGCACGATAGACAAACCCAACAACCAATAAGGACATAGGTTGGACCACGCACCATGACAGTAAGTGTCCCTCGGCTACAAACGAAAGGCTCAACACAGTCAAGTCATTTTTCAAGCGGCCATTCATTCATACGGCTTTCTATATTTGGCGGAGTTATCCCGGCGATACTGATTAAAAGGAATTCTCAGATCGTGTCAACCCAGCAGGGCTAGCCAAACCATAAGACAAATAACACTTTGATTATGCACAGTCTTCCGGAGGGCTACCGTGCTAAAACATTTAACACATAGCTTGTAGGAGTCGGATATAGCTATTCGCTATAGACGAATGAAGCCATATCCGTGGCGGCCAACCCGATACGTCAGGTCTGGACCTTGAGTGGCTAGTGTAGCACGATCTCAGGATTCTTCCCACCCAATGCATCTACCAAGTTAGTTGTCTAGTTAAACCCTAGGTTATCCTCAGAGTTCACATATCGTGGTCACATGGTCACTTCTCTAGATGTCGTACATTGTACGAGTACCCCAAGAAAGAATCCGTACTGACTCCTGGAGTCATACGTATTTACCCCTTCTTGGTGTAATGCAACACTCAACACTGTCACGCCCTGCTCCCGTAGGAGCGATCGTCCTCGCTAAGGTGTGATGCCGCACGAGCCTAGATTACGCTCGTGCAAGGCGGGCTCCATAACGGTCGATTTTAGCTGCTGCGACGGGGTCGTCGCACAGAAGTCCCATGCAGAGACATTGAATAATAGCAGCAAAAATTAGAATAAAACACAAGTTATTCAAAAGAAGCTCTTAATTGATATTGAAACAAAGGTTACAATGGGGCGCAAGGCCAAGATTACAAGTCTCTCAAGCTGACTCATCTCACATTACAAGTCACTCAGATCTCTCTCATCTCTCAATTACAAGTCTTGAGCCAGCGGAAGCTTCAGAAGGTGACGTCCATACATTATGTCCCGTATAAGTCTAGTCTTCATGCGGATCGCACGCTTCGAATCGCCAAGGAACTTCGTGCCTCGACGCATCCAAGCGAGCTCCGTGCCACGAGCTTCTACCTATGCCTGCACATAGAAACTGTGTGGGTGTCAGTACTCAACTGTACTGGTGGAATGAGCTCCTCGCCCACCCATACAAAACCAACACGTTTGAATTATTTTGTACAACATAGTCTATTCTTATCAATTATCTTTCTAGTCTTTTCTTAGGATCAGTTTTATGATAAACACCTTGGCATATTTGTGTCTGAGGACCATCCCGAGCTTGCACAACGACGTTAACTCATACTTTGACTTAGACCCTTCTCGTGCCAATAACGTTAACCTATCAAGTCGTGTTTGCCTTATGGCCATAATCAGGGACGCAACTACACAATAGACTCTATTTGTGTGACCGTGCTATCGCACCGATAAAATCCTTATCTTTGCCTCAAGACCTTTTCGTTTGCTAGAAATGTCAACACACCGACTCATAGTTGTCTTTCGTGCCAAACTCTAGGAGACGACTCTGTCGTACCAAGAACTCGATGTGTGCTTCAATATCTCTGAGGCAGTGCCTCCTCGCTTAGTCTTGCATATACTTTGGTTTTGACAACGCGGCCGTGCCTCACATTTCGAGGTCGTGCCCAACAACTCGACGTAACTTCACCCAACCTTGCCCTACGGTCCTTCGCGACTTAACTCGCAACAGCTCAAGCCTAACTCATGCAACTCTATGCCAATGACTTAACACTCGATGCCATATCTCGTGCCGAAGCACGCCGCCTTCGTTGTAGCCAAATCTTAGGTCCAGACATTGTGTTCTCTAACTGCATACTCATTCAACTCAACTCAATCCAAAGGCACACACGCGGATTGCCGCCCGTGCCGACACATCTATATGAATGGTCACTGGCATTAACTAGCCATCCTGGACATAGCCTGGCATTCGGGACCCTTGTACCGCAGGTGGCGATCCCCGATGCAAGTCCCCAACCTATCGGTTGCTTCATACCCAGCTCGGCTATAACCTGTTTCTTCCTAGGCCGAGTCGGTCCCATGGCCCAGGGTTACCGCTCGAAGAAACCATCGTCCTTGTCGACAAGTTGTCCATGACCACGCACCTACGCTAACTTCTAGACTTAACGTAATGCATGGTCTCATCATCACCTAGTTTCTTTGCTTTCCTTCTTCCACTTTTCACACTCCATCGCAGAGCCCAAACTAGGGTTGCCTCGACGATAGAACTAAAGTCCCGACATATTTTCTCCCGGCGACTAACCATTGTTTAGACTTAACATTCTTTGAACTTAGGGAACGACTACTGCATAGTCTTCCAACTTAACTTGAACATAACGTATTTCCTTAAGTATCGACAGACCGGGGCTAACTTTCTACTGAACCAACCGTGGCTCGTATCTTAAACCGACTCGTGTTCTATGCAACGCTATCGCCCAATTCATACCTCATATGACGGGCCTTGGGATCGTGGGACTATTTAACTTGACAATCGTAGAGTAAGCGGGACAGCACTTGGAATGACTTAGGTCGACCGGCATAACTTTGCCTAACTTACTCCAGCCAACAACTTAACCCGAGGGACAAGCAAAGGCTATGCCAAGCCTTGCGCAGTGGAAGCGTGCATGCTTTATCAAGCATTTACGCGACAACGCCTATGACGTAGGCAAGTTCATAGTTTTGTGTCGAAGACCAACTTTCCTTCTCCCAAGCCACGGGACGAAGGACCGAGTGTCATTTTCAAAGCACACCGTGCACCAACTCTAAGCCGACCGTTGGACCTTTCCATATTCTATCTCAATTCGACCCGTCGGAATTACTTCCTTTAGCTATGTGTATTCATCTCTTATTATTAAGCCTACTTGTGCAAGTTGAAAACATGTGATTTATTATGTGAAGGCAAAGATGAGGCAAGTTCACTGAAACTACCCCACCTGAGCGATGTCTACGAGTCGTCTTTGCAAGGCTAAGGCCGAACGCCGTCGGCGTTTCGATTCCTCCGATTGACTGAGCGGGACGGGGCACTACATCATACACCACTCAGAAAAAGTTTTGTCCTCAAAACTTACTGAGTAAACTTATCGACTTATAACTTTCCTTTAACATCCTACGTTTGTCGCACACATTTCTCCTATGCATTCCTCAAATCCGAGCCACGCTCGTGCGACCCTTAATCTTTTCTTCAAAACTCAGGATCTCAAACTCCTCGACACTTTCCCGTTCCTTAAGTCTCACTTGATTCAACGTATCACTTAGTTGGATCGCGCACATATTCCAGACGTCCATAAAATACATACATTTTAGCCAAGCCTCGTGATAGAGAATCCGCCATCACCACTCGAGTCGGATTGTGCACATATTCGGACGTCCCTGATATACATGCATGTCAACCGATACATCGCAAGTGGTGCCTCCACAAATCCTACCACTTCGCACTGTGACGTCTGCCTAACCGCTAGGCTATGTCTTTCCGTTATTATTGGAATTATAGTTCCCAAACAACAATATCAACACTGACCCCATCCTAAGGTCAAACCAAGTTGATAGTACGGGATTTTCTACCCAAGCTCGCGTCACTCCGATTTCTAAACATCGAGCATCGATTTCCTATTTACATCCCAATATTCGTCGCACGGGGTCCGAGTCGCTCAGCAAAGCCATCCGACGATAATTCACGTTCAACCAATCCTCGATAAGAACCTATCGCTCGTTCATCAAGCCATTTCGTATAGTCTATCTCTTCGAACACGTTCGACATAATCCGTCTATCAATCTCCAAGTCAAGCACGCTACGACACAATTCATCGGCAAACCAAGATTTCACATTCCATACTTCCTAAGTCATTTATTCCAATTCACGAAATCGATCACAAGATCATCTAACTTAATAATACGTTGTGCCCCGATCTCACGCGAGTATATTTTCCACGGTTGGCATGAATCACCATGCACGCTCCCGCGGGATAATCATCCTCATCGGGACGTAACTCTTGTTCGAGTCTAGACTAATTCATTCTCGATGCGCGAATTGGACCTACTAAATCCTCAAGTTTATTTTATTCATCTATTGTAAGTCCTAACATCCTCAAACTTTCCTTCGCATCAAACCGACAAGTCGAGACAATCAAAGTTGCCGTATCCTAATTTTTGAGTTCGATCATTCCCGCGACATGAATCACCATGCCAGCGCTCACGCGGAACGATTGCCCCAAATCTGAAGCAACACATGCGCGAGGCTAGAGTTGCGCTCGCACAAGACAAGATCGTTGACGTTGTGGTTATCAACGCAATCATCAAGACACGATTGTGTTCATCCAATATTCATTTCATCCAAAGTCCTAAGTATTGCATCTATTCGAATAATAGCACTTGCACGATCGTCATTCACCGAGTCAGAGTACCCCCGAGTTATCGCATATCATCTTTGATACACCTCAATACCATCGACGATATACGTAACCTGACGATCTTCGTTTGCAACGAATTCTGAGTCGTAAGAATGATGCTATCGTCCGACTGGATAATCTCCTCTACATTCAACATCAAGTTCGATCATTATCCCCCAAATCCTTTACAAGATCAATTCGTTCAAATCTGAAATCACGTATATTCGTCCGACTACCTTAAATCATCGACCAACGTATTTCCTCAATTCGCATGATTTCTTGCTAATTCAATCATCGAACGACATCCATTCCAATCCTTAGAGTCATTTTCAAACATTCGAATCAAACTTTTTCATGCACGCTATCTTTCCGTCTTGCTAACTTTTTGTATATGATCCGTATCGATCTCCTCGACCAAGTCATCCATTTATTTTATCGTTCAGAATCTCTATTCAACCATTCGAAACTCGCATTACCATTCATAAATCGTCCGAACGATATCTCGTTTGCGACTCTCGAATCATGACCAACTAAGCGCTACTCGTTCTAAGGCTTTGTGATATCATCGCTTGTTGACGCACTCGTACTATCCGTAATTCCTTTAGTTTTGCCTAAGCAATTTCTATAACGCCCATACACCACTCAGGGTCAAGTCATTCTACAAATCCTCAAAACTATCCTCTGAATCAAAATCGAGTTCTTTGAATCCCGTTCGAACTATTCCTCAAATTTCAAGCATGCTCATCTATATCGCAAAGACGTTATCGTCGCTCGATAGCACTCTATCGGTAGCCACTATAAGTATAGTTTCATTCCCGACCGAGCGATACTCAATACCGCTCGCAACTCGCTTGCACCATAAAGTCTAGGTGCGCGACATGCGGCACAACTTAGCCAAAAAGCCATGTGCATAACCATCCCGTATGGACTATCTGACTTTGCACGCTCATTTGCTAATGTCGACGTAGGACTCGTTAGGCACGCACGCGACTTGCTAACTTTAGCACGTATTTTTTCGTCAAGTCAAATTTGACACCGTTCGATTGAACGCTTGTACGAGATTTTGAAAATATTAGACTTATTGTATGGACATCCCGTAGGACAAATGAAGAGAGCTCACCAACGATATCAACTTGCGGAAGCACAGTTCAGAGTTTGCAGAAACAACGGAGTTAAAGAATTCAATCGATTGTCCAAGGACGTAAAGCCGTGCTTTGATACCATTATGTCACGCCCCGCTCCCGTAGGAGCAATCGCCCTCGCTAAGGTGTGATGCCGCACGAGCCTAGATTGTGCTTGTAAGGCAGATTCCATAGCGTCCGATTTCAACAGCTGCGACGGGGTCGTCGCACAGAAGTCCCATGCAGAGACATTGAACAATAGTAGCAGAAATTAGAATAAAACATAAGTTATTCAAAAGAAGCTCCTTATTGATATTGAAACAAAGGTTACAATGGGATGCAAGGCCAAGATTACAAGTCTCTCGAGCTCACTCATCTCATATTACAAGTCACTCAGCTCTCTCTCATCTCTCAATTACAAGTCTTGAGCCAGCGGAAGCTTCGGAAGGCAACGTCCATACATTATGTACCGTATAAGTCTTGTCTTCACGTGGATCGCACGCTTCGAATCGCCAAGGAACTCCGTGCCTCGACGTATCCAAGCAAGCTCCGTGCCACGAGCTTCTACCTGTGCCTGCACATAAAAACTGTGTGGGTGTCAGTACTCAACTGTACTGGTGGAATGAGCTCCTCGCCCACCCATACAAAACCAACACGTTTGATTTACTTTGTGCAACATAGTCCATTCTTATCAATTGTCTTTCTATTCTTGTCTTAGGATCTATTTTATGACAAACGCCTTGGCATATTTGTGTCTGAGGACCATCCCGTGCTTGCACAACAATGTTAACTCATACTTTAACTTAGACCCTTCTCGTGCCAATAACGTTAACCTATCAAGTCGTGTTTTCCTTAGGGCCATAATCAGGGACGCAACTATACAATAGACTCCATTTTCGTGTGACCGTGCTATCGCACCGATAACATTCTTATCCTTGCCTCAAGACCTTCTCGTTTGCTAGAAATGTCAATACACCGACTCATACTTGTCTTTCGTGCCAAACTCTGGGACGTAACGACTCTGTCGTACCAAAAACTCGATTCGTACTTCAATATCTCTGAGGCAGTGCCTCCTCGCTTAGTCTTTCCTATACTTTGGTTTTGACAACGCGACCGTGCCTCACATTTCGAGGTCGTGCCCAACAACTCGACGTAACTTCATCCAACTTGCCCTACGGCCCTTCACGACTTAACTTGCAAATCTCAAGCCTAACTCATGCAACTCTATGCCAATGACTTAACACTCGACGCCACATCTCATGCCGAAGCACGCCGCCTTCGTTGTAGCCAAATCTTAGGCCCAGATATTGTGTTCTCTAACTGCATACTCATTCAACTCAACTCAATTCAAAGGCATACACTCGGATTGTCACCCGTGCTGACACATCTATATGAATGGTCACTGGTATTAACTAGCCATCCTGGATATTGCCTGGCATTCGGGACCCTTGCACCGCAGGTAGCGATCCCCGATGCAAGTCCCCGACTTACTGGTTGCTTCATACCCATCTCGGCTATAACCTGTTTCTTCCTAGGCCGAGTCGGTCCTATGGCCTAGGGTTATCGCTCGAAAAAACCATCGCCCTTGTCGACAAGTTGTCCATGACCACGCGCCTACGCTAACTTCTAGACTTAACGTAATGCATGGTCTCATCATCACTTAGTTCCTTTGCTTTCCTTCTTCCACTTTTCACACTCCTTCGCAGAGCCCAAACTAGGGTTGCCTCGGCAACTGAACTATAGTCCCAAAATATTTCCTCCCGGCGACTAACCATCGCTTAGACTTAACATTCTTTGAACTCAGGGAACGGCTACTGCATAGCCTTCCAACTTAACTTGAACATAACGTGTTTTCTTAAGTATCGACAGACCGTGGCTAACTTTCCACTGAACCAACCGTGACTTGTGCCTTAAACCGACTCGTGTTCTATGCAACGCTATCGCCCAAGTCATACCTTATATGACGGGCCTTCGGATCGTGGGACTATTTAACTTGACAACCGTAGAGTAAGCGGGACAGCACTTGGAATGACTTAGGTCGACCGGCATAGCTTTGCCTAACTTACTCCAGCCTACAACTTAACCAGAGGGACAAGCAAAGGCTATGCCAAGCCTTGCACAGTGGAAGAATGCATGCTTTATCAAGCATTCACGCGGCGACGCCTATGACTTAGGCAAGTTCATAGTTTTGTGTCGAAAATCAACTTTCCTTCTTCCAAGCCACGGGACGAAGGACGAGTGTCATTTTCAAAGCACGCCGTGCACCAACTCTAAGCCGACCGTTGGACCTTTTCATATTCTATCTCAATTCGACCCGTCAGGATTACTCCCTTTAGCTATGTGTATTCATCTCTTTTATTTTTAAGCCTACTTCTGCAAGTTGAAAATATGCGATTATTATGTGAAGGCAAAGATGAGGCAAGTTCACCGAAACTACCCCACCTGAGCGATGTCTTCGAGTCGCCGTTGCAAGGCTAAGGCCGAACGCCGTCGGCGTTTCGATTCCTCCGATTGACTGAGCGGGACGGGGGACTACAAACACATACCACGTCATTGCTACCGACCATTCACTATGTAAATGCTGGACTCTTGGGGTACTGGCAGGTATCATGTAGGAACAGTTAACGCATAGGATAGCACCTCGGTGCTCACATAGATTGTACCTTCGGTACACACATAGGGATATCAAGCCATCACATAAGAAGTCAGCTCAAAAATAAGGACTGAGATACAAGGGAACAGGCGGCTAAGGCTCATGCGGCGAACGCTCATGCGGCTGGGGAAGCAGGGGCTCCTGCAGCTGGAGGAGAAGGGCGCATGCGGCTATGGACAGCAGGCCTATGCTGCTGGGAGATGTGATCTTATGCGGCCAAGAACAACAAGCATATGCGGCAAGGACCATGCGGCTAAGGCCTCTGCGGCTAGGGTAGGGAATGGCTCATGCGGCTCAGGGAAGAAATAAGTCCATGCGGCCAGGGTTAAGGAGTCTTATACGGCTGAAGAAGGAACGGACAGATGCGGCCAGGGGAAAAAGTGCATGCGGCTCAAATAGGACCAAGTTCATGCAGCCGAGTTAACTCGCCGCATGAAAAGTCATACGGCTAAGGGAACTCATGCGGCTGCAAACTGTTCATGGCTGCGAATGCTCATGCAGCTGCAATTGCTCATACAACTGCGAATGCTCATGCGGCTGCAATTGCTCATGCGGCTGCAAATGCTCATGCGGCTGCAGATGCTCATGCGGCTGCAAATGCTCATACGGCTACAGGAGACTATTCATCGTCCCTGTCAGAACCAGCACAGATGAACCTAAGAGAGTCCAAAATTTTGTTTGTCCATAACTTCCTCAAAACAAGTCGAAATCTAACTTTTCGAAGGTCAAAATTGTGTAGAATCAAATTTTCTAAGACATTGGACCATTAGTTTTCAAAAATAGCCAAGTTTGATAGATCAAAATCATGAAAACCCATGAAATCCTAGTTTTAGGACTCAGGTCTACATAAATCTAGCCATTAAAAGCAAAAACTTCAAGAACTAAACTTGGAGAGAATGAAAAGAAGAACAATATAGACAAATAATATTAAGGAAAAATCAAAAATTAGAAATGCACAAATCTCCACTTTTGAGCAAGTTGTACTTGCCTAGGGTGGTGGTTGAGGGAAATAAATGGAAGAGTGAATGAGGAGAGAGAGTGAGGAAGAGAATATAAATAGGGGTTAGCTTAAGAAAACCCTAATCCCTAATCTTTATCCATTCCACTAATGACAAGCTTAAAAGCTACTTGCAACCATTAATAAACAATAAACAGAATTATATACATGCTAAATACAGATACGTATACAGAATTTATGTAAAATATATATATCGGGATCGGGAAGTGACACTCTTTTTGACTGATCGATCTCCGACTGCCAGAGCAGCGCTTAACCTCACCAAAGCCATCCTCAAATTTTGGCTGAAAGTGGAAACGGATTATTGGAAGCAAAAAGCGAGGCTGAAATGGGACAGTGAGGGGGATAAAAATTTGGCTTATTTCCACGCCTGTGCCAACGGCCGCAAACAGAAGCTGACTCTTTACCAGATCAAAAATGACTCGGGTATCATTATCAGCAACCAGCGGGATATCCAAGCGGCTGCTGCTGATTTCTACTCCCAGCTTTTCACCAAACAAAGGGTCTTCTGAGACAACAACCTTCTAGCTGAGATTCCTCTCCTCATTGATGACAACGACAACACTCAGCTGGAACTTCCGACGACCGAGCTGGAGGTCAAAGACACGGTTTGGGCGCTTGACGCCCACAGCGCGCCTGGACCCGACGGCTTCTCCGGGACATTCTTTCGACAATGCTGGGACATCATCAGAAAGGACATCCATGAAGCGTTCATAGCCTTCTTCCAGTGGGTGACCTACCCTAGAGCCATATCCGCTGCCAATCTGATCCTCATACCCAAAAAAGACAACCCGAAAACATTCCGGGACTTCCGTCCCATCAGCTTGTGTAACTTCACTAATAAGATCATCTCCATGATCATCGCTTTCCGTATGTCCGGTTTACTTCCCAAGATCATCTCTGAGGAGCAAAGTGACATCGTCCGAGGGAGAAACATCCAAGACAATATTATGCTTGCTTAGGAACTTATCACCTGCATGAAACTTCTTGCAAGAGGGGGAACATAGCGATCAAACTGGACATGGAGAAAGCTTATGATAGGCTTGACTGGCAATTCATGATTTGGGTTTTCAGGGTCTTTGGCTTCTCGGAGACTTGGACTAATATGGTATGGAGATCGATCAGCAACTCGTGGTTCTCCACAGTCATCAACGGCCAGGCGGACAACTTCTTCAAATCCAGCCGGGGGGTCAGACAAGGTGACCCTTTATCTTCAACTGTCTTCATCATCACAGCGGATGCTTTGAGCAGAAATCTGAATAAGATGGTCAGAACCCCGAACTTCCAACACTTCCATACCACCAGCGGATGTCCGATCATTACCCACCTTGCTTATGCCGACGACATTCTCATCTTCTCATTGGGGATGTCGGGTCGGTGGAGGTGGTCCACAACACCCCAGAGATATGATGCATGCTTTGGACAGAATGTCAACTCCAACAAGAGTGTTATCTACGCACATCACAACATTGGGAGAGACAGAGCGGCTAATATCTCCTATACCTCTTTCTCCATTGAACACCCTCCACTCATGTACCTTGGATGTCCACTGGTGTACGGTAGGACCAACGCTGGAATCTTTGACGGGCTGGTTAACAAAATTAGGAGAAAGCTGGAGGGCTGGCACAATTCTACTCTATCCCGAGCGAAAAGATGATCCTCATCAACCACGTGCTCACATCCATTCCCATTTATACCTTGCTGCATGCTCCCCCCAAGAAGGTAATCCGCTTGATAGAGAGTTTC
>JANAVB010006212.1:0-36048 GCA_029216955.1 Iris pallida
AGCGGGCGTGACAGGGGGCATGAACAGAACGACCTTTACTATGTAGTTTATTTTGCCAGTACGTCAGTGGCATATGAGACTTGAGCATCCTCTATTATCTTCCTTATGTACTATGTTACCTAATTTATCCTTATCTGAATTTAGTTGTGAGTCATGTATTCTTGGAAAATGTTATCGCTCCTCTTTACATCAAGTTACTGACATGACTCACATTTTTCTTTGGTTCATAGTGATATTTGGGGCCCTTTAAGTTTCTGATTGTACATTGCTACAAATATTTTATTACTTTTATTACTCATATTTCGGCCATGATCCAGGAGGAGACTCGCATCAAGATGCAGGCAGGGGCATGTAGTCCTCATGAAGTAAAGTCAGCACTAGCGGCTACCAGTTCGAGCGATACAGGACCAAAGGGAGAGCCTTGACAGCACAACCGGCAGTGCTACAACTGCAGGAAGATGGAACATCATCGTATGCTTGTACCAAACCACCTAAGGAGGAAGATCCAGAGTTGGATGTGGATAGTTCGGTGGGCATAGACATTTTGGAGGACGTGATCGTGGTCGTGGGGGTCGAACGGGATGGTCGAGGAGGTTATCGAGCGGACCTACTGGTAGCAGAAGGGAATGAGGGAGCTGGTGGTACCTTTACTGAGGAGGATCAGGTACTGATGGGCATGCTAGAGGCACTCAGGAGGAAGCAGAGAGTGTCAAACGATGGAGACATGAGGAGTAGAACCGAGGAGGCATCCACCTTATTCTTCGCTTGAGGCAACACCGCCATGTATGCTCATCCATCAGAATGTACTGATGACTTACTCGCCCTTGCATTTATATCTTCCCTTAAATCATCAGACTGGATTATCGACTCGGGAGTTTCTCGGCATGTGACGGAAAATGCTAGTGAGTTCTCCTCCTACACTAACATAGCTTCGGCAGATAACATTCAAACAACTGATGGTAATTTTCAGCCAGTGGTCGGTAAGGATACTGTAAATTATACAGGTTCAGTAAATTTATCTAATATTTTGCATGCTCCATCTTTTTCAGTCATTCTTTTGTCCATCAGTTCTATAATCCTCCAACTAAAATACATTGTCGCTTTTGATATTCCTAAGGTGATGCATGTGATTTAGGCAAACTTACTTGGAGCTCATATGCTAGTACGGGTCATAGGAGCTCGTCTGTTTTTGATGTAATACATTCTGATATTTAGGGGCATGCACCGTTACTACTATGAATGGTTACGAGTATTTTGTTTCCTTCATTGATTGTTCTTCTCGTGTCACTTGGCTATATTTGATAAAGAATATGAGTGATGTATCTACCTGTTTTCGGGCCTTTTATAAACATGTCCAGATTCGGTACAGGACAGTGGTGAAGGTACTGAGGTTTGATAATGGGACAGTATACCAACATAGTACTTGCGGAATACTTGTCTGTCATGCCCAGATTCGACAAACCGTTTATCTCCGTTTCCATTATGTCGAATCGATCGTCCTTGTTAAGGCGTGATGTCGTACGAGTCTAGAGTTGCACTCGTACAAGGCAATAACGTTACATTTGATCATTTTATTGAAACACCAAGTTGAAACTTCACAAATCACATCAGAATTGAACACGCAATTTAGGAAGATAGAAATATGCTTTTTATTCATAGCTTGCAATGAAGTACAAGTCGTAATTACATTGGATGCCGTTGCGGCTATATTGATTGAAAAATAAGAAATATACTCGATAAGTTGCCTGAACTAACACTTGTTGTTCCATACATTCGCCCCTTTTATACATTGAAATCCTTCGATGAACTAGCTTCAAAATACTTCAGAATAGGAAGAGTTTCAAAACGTCTTTCCGAACTTCAGCTCTGGTTTAGCGACGTGCACCCCCAGAGTCCTCGTCACCTGTGGAATTGGAAATTAGTACACTTGGAAATGCACTAGTGAGCGGGACGAACCCATCGTCTAAACCGACTCTGATTGTTAAGGTAGACATGCATTGGAGTTTTCTTTCTATTTAGGACTAAATAAATTCAGTTCATATTGATAGCCTTCAATTTGAAACAGTAAACAACATACAACAAAACATAGTATTTTATCCCAATTTTTACCACGGTCGTGCTCGTCCCTGCATAAAATAGAGATAATATTTAATACCTGCATAAGACAATAGATGAGCATGCTACTATCTTATATGTGGTCATTGGTGTTCGCCACCACAAGGGACAGTTATCAATGACATTACGACACACCTTCAATCCAGGTTGCAAGCCCGTTTGAAGTCTCACAATGCCTCGCGTCGAATCATGACTCATATTTCCCCCTAGGTCGATTCGGTTCCAGGGCCCCGGAATATCGTTTGGAGGAAAGCCAAACTTGTGCACAAGTTGTCCATGACCATGCTAATGAATGACTAGTTTAATATATAAAACCGATTTCATAGCGCGAACAGTATTTAGTAGTATTATCATTTTGACTCATGCGAGAGTTCCTTTCCTCAAAGTAGTACGTTCTGATTTAGCGTCCCGTAGGCACCAAATTTTCCCGAGGCACCGTATGCCTCAATCAACGTTTCATCATTTCATTTTGCAGATCATAAAATAGTCTATCTTTTTTCTAGAATTTTAAACTTTCTCTTTTCGATGTGAAACTTATATTTTCAGAGTAATTTACTCTAAATCGATACGTTTTTTTTCGAGTTCTTGATCTTAGTAGATTGGTATGCATTTAACTTGGCATTGTCGATTTGAATAAGTTCGAGGCAAAAGAATTTCGTTTGGGGAATAAAGTAGAAAAGAAGGGGCCGAACCATCCACCAAGTATTCGAAGCCGATAGTCGGAGTGCTTCGCAACGTTCAAGCTTCAGTTACGCGAGCTCCTGCAATGGCACAAATACTTAGTCAGAATTCCTTCTTTAATCCTTCGTTTCAAAATTCGTAAAATGCATTCAGAAAACGATGCAAAAATACATTCATTAAAACCAAGCGACGAAAGCTCCAAGAAAACCATGCAGCAGTTCGGTCCCATCGAAGGGACTCTTATATAGAGCTCACTCGCCGAGACGCAGTCTGCTGCATGTTGGACTTATTCCAACAGAAGCCGTTCCATTAATTGGATCGATTCTCGTAACATTCGTCCAAATCGATTTGATCGATGTCGCAAGGTGTAATCGTTTACCAAGCTCAGCGATCGAGTCAGATGGCCATCTAAGTTTCCGACCGATCTGATTCGGCACAAGCATATTATGGAGTCCATCGTCTATCGGAAGCGGGGCACTACATAATATATCACTAAGAAAAGTTTCGTTCCGAAACTTAAGAACAAGGGTTTGACCTTAAATTAGGCAAACAACGAAGGGTACTTCTCTTTCATCTCTGCCTCCATTTTTCACGTTGACTCTTCAACTGAATGGTTCCGCCAAAGCACGCGGACCAAGGACATCGACCGATTTTGCAATACCTTCTCCTTACGGTCCAAAATTTGAATAGGTTCCTCCGAGTAAGACAAGTCAACGTGTAGCTCCAACTGATCGAAGCTAACCACGTGACTTGGATCGTACACGTATTTTCGAAGTTGTGAAACATGGAAAACATCGTATACTTCAGCCAAGGCAGGAGGTAGTGCGATCCGTTAAGCAACTGTTGTAACTCGCTCGATGATCTCGAAAGGGCCTACAAATTTCGGGATCAATTTGCCTTTAATGCCGAACCGCATCACGCTACGCATGAGCGTTACTTTCAAAAACACATGGTCCCCGACCAAAAATTCTAGCAGTCGTCGACGAAGATCTGCGTAGCTCTTTTGTCGACTTTGCGCGATACGGAGTCTATCTCAGATCAAGCGGACCTTTTCGACGGCCTGCTCCACCAGTTCCGGTCCGAGCACTTGTCGCTCTCTGACTTCGTCCCAACATATTGGAGAATGACACTTCCTCCCATAGAGCGCTTCATACGGAGCCATCTGAATGCTCGAATGATAACTGTTGTTATACGCAAACTCCGTAAGCGGCAAATGCGTATCCCAACTAGTCATTAGATCGATCGCACACAGATGTAACATATCCTCTAAGATTTGATTCACCTCTCCGTTTGACCGTCTGTCTGGGGTGATATGCAGTACTAAAATTTAGTTTGGTCCCATCGCCGTTTGTTGGCTCGTCCAGAAACGCGATAGGAATCGTCTCTCTGTCCGAAATTATTGTGGCCGGTACCCCGTGCAATCGAACAATCTCGTCGACGTAGATTTTCGCTAACCGATCGACGCTCCATCCTACTTTATTTGCTATGAAGTAAGCCGACTTAGTCAATCTATCAACAATAACCTAAATCGCATCATTCTTCCGCGACGTCTTCCGAAATCCCACAATGAAATCCATCGAGATGTCCCACTTCCACTCGGAAATGGCGAGGTTCTGCAGCTCCCCGCCTAGCCTTTGGTGTTCTGCTTTTACTTGTTGACACGCCATGCACTGCGACACGAAAGTAGCTATGTCTTTCTTCATGCTGTGCCACCAAAAGTTTGTGCGCAAGTCCATATACATCTTGGTGCTTCCAGGATGTAACGAGTACTTCGCATAATGCATCTCCGTCAGAATTTCTTTTCTGAGTTATGCAGTTTCAGGAATGCAGAGCCTTCCTTTTAGTCGCATTGTTCCGTCTCCGTCTTCCGTAAAGTCAGTCGCCTTTCCTGTTGAAATCAGCTCGCGCATCTTCTTCAAGAATGAACCGTCTTTCTGTGCGGTCTTTATTTTGCTAAGCAGGCTCGACCCAAGCTCCAACTGAGCTAGGTGCAGGTGTCGATACTTAATTCCGAGTTCGCTTCAAGGTCTCGCCTTATCTCATTATTTAGGGCCAGTGATCCCATAAACATTCTGCCCAGCGTGTCGGCTACGACGTTCCCTTTGCCTAGCGTATACTCGATCGTTAGCTCGTAATCTTTTACGAGCTCGAGCCAACGTCATTGCCGTAAGTTGAGTTCTCGTTACGTAAACAAGTATTTGAGGCTTTTATGATCTGTATAGATTCTGCAAGCCATACCACAGAGGTAGTGCAGCAAGAGTTTCAATGCAAACACGATCGCCGCCAATTCTAGGTCATGCCTCGGATAGTTTTTCTCGTGCTGCTTCAACTGTCGTGAAGCATAGGAGATTACTTTGTTCTTCTACATGAGTATGCACCCGAGGTCAGTTTCCGATGCATCGTTGAATATCTGAAAGCCTTCTGGACCATCTGGAAGTGTAAGGATTAGAGCTGAGACGAGCCGTTGCTTCAACTCTGGAAAGCTAGATTCACAGTCGTCACTTCGTTCAAATACGACTCCCTTCTGGGTGAGGCGAGTCAGAGGCGAGGCTAGTTTTGAAAAGTTGCGTACGAATCTTCGGTAGTAGCCTGCTAAGTCCAGGAAACTCCGAATATCGCTAGTCGAGGTAGGTCGTTTCCAATCTACCACCGCTTTAATCTTCTTTGGGTGCACCGCGACGCCTTCGACAGAGATTAGGTGTCCGAGGAATGTCACGCTACTTATCCAAAACTCGCATTTACTTCGCTTGGCGTGTAATTTGTTTTCACGCAGAGTCTGCAATACCATTTTCAAGTGCTCTGCGTCTCTTCTCTATTCTTCGAGTAGATTAGGATATCGTCGATGAACACGACTACAAATTTGTCGATTTGGGGTCGGAAGACTCGGTTTATCAGATCCATGAAAGCGGCTGGGGCATTCGTCAAACCGAACGGCATGACTAGGAATTCATAATGACCATATCGAGTGCGGAAGACAGACTTCGATACGTCATCGGACTTGATCTTCAACTGATGGTAGCCTGAACGAAGATCGATTTTTGAAAATATTGACGCGTCTTGCAATTGGTCAAACAAGTCATCAATTCGTGGTAATGGATACTTGTTCCGTACGGTCGCCTTATTGAGTTCGCGATAATCGATATATAACCGCGTCGATCCATTCTTCTTTTTTACGAATAACACGGAAGCTCCCCACAGAGAGACGCTAGGGCAAATAAATCCACAGTCTAGCAACTCTTGTAATTGCATCGTAAGTTCCTTCAATTCTGTTGGAGCCATTCGGTAAGGTGCTTTTGATATCGGCCGTGTATCCGGGAAGGTGTCGATGCTGAATTTTATTTCTCGATCCGGCGGCATCTCGGACATCTCGTCAGGAAGAATGTCGAAAAAATCTACCACAACATCAGTTTGCACTGTGTTTGTATTATCCTTCGTCGTATTTCGAACTGATGCCAAGTATCCCGCATAGCTGAAATGCAGCATACGACTCGCTGAAATTGCCAATACCACCATGGCTGTCTTCGAGACCGTACCGCACGAATATGAGAACTCTGTCTCGCCAGGAAGACGAAACACAAATATCTTCTCCGCGCACTCGATTGTTGCATGACAAGCGTCCAAACAATCCATACCCAGGATTATGTCGTACTCTTTGATGTCTAGTACGACGGCTTCCAATGATAGATTTCTTCTCCCAATGCAAATGTGGCCATTCCTACAAATAAAATTCGTAAGCATATCGACTCCCGATGGAGTGCTAACGCTAATATTTATATCTAGTGATTGCATGGCTATTTTATTTTCTTTCGCATAATCAGCAGATATAAAACTATGCGTCACACCCGAATCGAATAGTACTCGAGCAGCTATATTTTTATAGAGTAGTATACCTGTTACAACAGTATCAGACTCAAATGCCTCATCCCGAGTCAATGCATAGACTCGGCCTTGCGCTCCATAGCGTTGATTCTGCGGGTTCATGGGCACCGCATTTGCGCCTTGTAGTGTAGGCGCTTTATACTGATTTGGAACGTTCCTCGGAGGGTCCAGATATTCCTTTGAGGGTATTGATTCATCCTCCCCATTTGACATTGCTGAGCCTTGTGGTCCAGCCGACCACATTGAAAGCATCCTACTCGGCAATCGACTGCCCTATGTCCACTTTTGCCGTATCGAAAGCACTGCATTCCGGGGTAGGGACCCCTGTTTGCATTGGTATTTGGATGCTTTACTACTCCCGAGCCTCCCACATCGTTAGGATGTTTGTTAAAATTATTACGGACAACCGGTACGGCTTGTTGTGACATACGGCCAAACATTCGCTCGCTATCAAGTGCGGCTTTATAGGATTCACGGTAAGCTTGGCATCGCTGATTCATGACGTACCTACGCAGTTCGTCGTTCAGGCCTTATTGAAAATGCTCGCACCATTTTTCTTTGTTTGGCAGGAAGGCGTCGGCAAATTTCGCAATTTTTGAGAAGCTTGCGTCGCAATCTTCAACGGACATATTCTCTTACCTCAACATCATGAACTCGTCCCCTTTCTGTCGACGGAAGGCGCGAGAAACATACTGTTCAAGAAAAGCTTCCTTGAACATTTTTCAAGAAATCTGGGCGTCGGTATCGGCTTCATAGATTTCATGTTTCTTAGCTGTCCACCAGTCGTAAGCCCTCAGTTGTAGTTGTACTGTTGCACATGCTACCCCTTGGGACCCTTCGATGCCGAGAAGGTTAAATAAGTCCTCAATCACTGCGAGCCATCCCACAATCACATCAGGCTCTGCTCGACCATTGAACTTAGGCGGGTTCATCTTGTGGAACTCCCTTGCTTTGAATAAGGAAGAAGAGTTTATCGTTTGTGGTTGAACTTCTTCCTCGACTTCCTCTGGTACGTATTCCCTCTCTTCGGATGCCCCGACCGTTGCCTTAGTATTGCCTGCCATATTGCTTACGATCTGCGTTAGGTCGTTCATTTGTTTCTGTTGCACACCGAATTGGGCTTTTATTTGCATCTGAAGCTGTTGCTGCTGCAGCTCCATCAACTACATCATTTTCTCCATTGTAGTCTCGCTAGGGCTAGCGTCCTTTGAACTCGACGAACTATCCCGTTGGTTGTTGTGCCGAGATTATTTTTATTTTTCTTAGTCATTCCTACAAAACAAAGTAAACCCATTAGTATTTTCAAAAATATCTACGGGCTTACCTGTATGGAACTTTTATTTCACGTAGCATGTCGATAAGCATTCAATCGAGTAATCGCAACCAACATTCCAAACAAAACATTTTTCGAAAATTCGAGAAAACATAACTGTGCTCTAATACCAATTTTTCATGTCCCGATTCGACAAACCGTTCATCCCGGTTCCCATTATACCGAATTGATCGTCCTCGCTAAGGCTTGATGTCGTACGAGTCTGGAATTGCACTCGTACAAGGCAAGAATGTTACATTTAATCATTTTATTGAAACACTAAGTTGAAACTTCACAAATCATATCAGAATTGAACACGCAATTTAGGAAGATAGAAATATGCTTTTCATTCATAGCTTGTGACGAAGTGCAAGTCGTAATTATATTAGATGTCGTTGCGGCTATATTGATTGAAACATAAGAAATATACTCGACAAGCTGCCTGAACTAACACTTGTCGTTCCATACATTCGTCCCTTTTATACATTGAAAGCCTTCGATGAATTGGTTTCAAAATACTTCAGAATAGGAAGAGCTTCAAAACGCATTTCCGTACTTCAGCTTTGGCTTAGCGACGTGCACCCCCAGAGTCCTCGTCACCTGTGGGATTGGGGATTATTATACTTGGAAATGCACTAGTGAGCGGGACGAACCCACTCGTCTAAACCGACTCTGATTGTTAAGGTAGGCATGCATTGGAGTTTTTTTCTATTTAGAACTAAATGAATTCAGTTCATATTGATAGCCTTCCATTTGAAATAGTAAACAACAAACAGCAAAACATAGTATTTAACCCAATTCTTACCACGGCCGTGCTCGTCCCTGCATAAAACAGAAATATTATTTAATACCTGCATAAGACGATAGGTGAGCATGCTACTATCTTATATGTGGTCATTGGTGTTCGCCACCACAAGGGACAATTATCAATGACAATACGACACACCTTCAATCCAGGTTGCAAGCCCGTTTGAAGTCTCGCAATGCCTCGCACCGAAGCACGATTAATATTTTTCCTAGGTTGTTTCGGTTCCAGGGCCTCGGAATACGGTTTCGAGGAAAGCCAAACTTGTGCACAAGTTGTCCATGACCATGCCAATAAATGACTAGTTTAATATATAAAACCGATTTTATAGCGCGAACAGTATTTAGTAGCATTATCATTTTGACTCAGCGAGAGTTCCCTTCCTCAAAGCTGTACGTTCTGATTTATCGTCCCGTAGGCACCAAATTTTCCCGAGGCACCGTATGCCGCAACCAAAATTTCATCATTTCATTTTGCAGATCATGAAATAGTCTCTCTTTTCTATAACCTTAAACTTTCTCTTTTTGATGTGAAACTTATATTTTCAGAGTAATTTACTCTAAATCGATACGTTTTTTCCGAGTTCTTGATCTTAGTGGATTGGCATGCATTTAACTTGGCATCGTCGATTTGAATAAGTTCGAGGCAAAAGAATTTTGTTTCCGGGACAACGTAAAAAAGAAGGGGCCGAACCACCCACCAAGTATTCGATCGTACCGATAGTCGGAGCGCTTCGCAACGTTCAAGCTTCAGTTACGCGAGCTCCTGCAATGGCACCAACACTTAGTCAGAATTCCTTTTTTAATCCTTTGTTTCGAAATTCGTAGAATGTATTCAGAAAGCGACGCGAAAACACATTCGTCAAAACCAAGCGGCGAAAGCTCCAAGAAAATCATACAGCAGTCCGGTCCCGTCGAAGGGACTCTTATATAGAGCTCATTCGCCGAGATGCAGCCTGCTGCATCTAGGACTTATTCCAACAGAAGTCGTTTTATTAATTGGATCGATTCTCGTAACATTCGTCCAAATCGATTTGATCGATACCGCAAGGTGTTATTGTTTACCAAGCTCAGCGATCGAGTCAGATGGCCATCTAAATTTTCGACCGATCTAACTCGACGCAAGCATATTATGGAGTCCGTCGCCTATCGAAAGCGGGGCACTACATTGTCAGCCCAAGGTATACAGCATCAGACCACCTGTGCATACACACCAGCACAGAATGGAGTAGCAGAAAGGAAGAACATACACCTTCTGAAGGTGGCAAGAAGCATGATTATCGATATAAATGTTCCATAAAGTCTGTGGGGACATGCAGTGTTGACAGCAACTCAACTAATCATTAGGATGCTCTCGAAGGTACTGGGATGGAAGTTTCCATGTGAAATATTGCAAGAAAATAATAGTAGGATACTCCGACTGAAGGTGTTTGGCTGCGTGTGTTTTGTGAAAGAAAGCAGACAATCAGTTGGAAAACTTGATCTTAGGGCAGTCAAGTGCATTTTCGTAGGCTACTCGGCGACTCAGAAGGGGTATGTGTGCTGAAATCCAGTAGAGACGAAGAAGTTTGTGAGCATGGATGTTCACTTCAGGGAGCATGAGCTATACTACCGTCAGGAGGAAACCTCAAACAACTCACATGATACTGCGAGTATGAGACGAAAGGGGGAGATTAGTGAAAGCCTGGTGATCGATTTAAGAGTATGGCATGGAGGCGCAGTTGAGGAGTAGCATGAAGGTGAAGAGGAAAAGGGGGAGGAGATGAGAGGTGTTAGGCCCACGGCTCAAGGGGAGATACTTACCTACAGCAGGAGAGGGAAGCAAACTGTAGGACCAGTACCTACAGTACCAGTGCCAAGTCCCTTGCCTGCATCCGTCTCGACTACTGAGATACCTACACCCCCACCAGATTGCCCTTCGGGTGATGTCATTCTTCCTACTCCTCCCACACCTGCTCCTCCCATACCATTATCAGTACGGAGGATCATTCGCAGCAATATGAAAAATTCTTCTGTTAGATATGGTTGTGACCTTACTCAGTTTGTTTCATATGATCATATCTCCTCTACTCATGGAGCATTCATTGCGTCTTTGGATAGTATTATTGTACCTAACAATTGGCAGGTTGTCAAGAACGATCCAAAGTGGAAAGCGACGATACACGAGGAGTTGGGGGCTCTTAAGAAACCACACTTAGGAGCTGGTAAAACTGCCAGAAGGAAAGAAAGCAGTCGGATGCAAGTGGATCTTTACTGTGAAGCAGAATCCAGATGGACAGGTTGAGCGCTGCAAAGCTCGACTAGTGGCAAAAAGATACAGTCAGACGTACGGCATTGACTATGACGAGACCTTTCAGCCAGTGGCGAAGATGAGCACTGTCAGGATCCTGATTTCTCTGGCAGCAAATGGTGGATGGAAGCTACACCAACTGGGTGTAAAGAATGCATTTCTTCATTGAGATCTAGTAGAGGAAGTGTACATGGAGATACCACAAGGATTCGATACCAATCAGACAGTGGACAAGGTCTGCAGGTTGAAGAAGTCCCTCTATGGACTGAAGCAGTCTCCTCGAGCATGGTTTGACAGATTCAGGAGGGCGATAATAGAAGTGGGATATCGGTAGATCAATGCTGATCATACTGTGTTGTTCCATCGGAGTAGGGGCTACATCACCATATTTGCGATATATGTGGACGATATGATTATCACAGGAGATGATGAGTAGGAGATCGCTCGACTCAAGAGAAAACTTGGCAAGGAATTCGAGGTGAAGGACCTTGGCCTTCTTCGGTACTTCCTTGGTATTGAGATTGCTCAAGAAGCAGAGAGAATTGTTCTTTCTCCGAGAAAGTATGCACTAGACCTTCTTACAGAGACGAGGATATTGGGATGCAAACCTGCAGCAACGCCGATAGATCATAGGTTCAAGCTGACTACTGAGGCTGGGGAACCAGTTGACCGGAATAGATACCAGAGACTGATGGACAAGTTGATCTATTTGAGCCACACCCGTCCTGATATATTTTTTGCAGTAAGAATGGTGAGCCGCTACATGCATGACCCACGGAAGGGTCATATGGACGCAGTGGACCAGGTTCTGAGATACTTGAAGGGTTTCTCCGGAAAGGGACTGCTATTCAGAAAGAATAATCACGTGAGCATCGAGGGCTACTATGATTCTGACGGGGCTAACTGTGCTGATGACAGGAGATCTACCTCGGAATACTGTATATTTTTAGGAGGCAACTTGGTCTCTTGGAGGAGTAAGAAGCAGTCAGTGGTGGCCAAATCGACAGCTGAAGCGGAGTACAGAGCTATGGCCTTGGGAGTTGCAAAGCTGCTATGGTTGAAGAATATGCTGGTGGAGCTGAAGCTGGATCAAGAAGCCAAGATGAAGCTGTGGTGTGACAACCAGTCAGCTATTAGTATCGCCAACAATCCAGTACAGCATGACAGGACCAAACATCGAAATCGATAGGTTTTTCATCAAGGATAAGTTGGATAGTAGACTACTGGAACTAGGCCACATTCCAACCAAGGATCAGGTAGCAGATGGACTGACCAAGGGACTTAGCTCTGTAAGCATGATTAGAGAATGTGACAAGATGGACTTAGTGAATATCTTTCGCCGATCTTGAGGGGGGGTGACAAGATGGACTTAGTGAATATCTTTCGCCGATCTTGAGGGGGGGGGGGGGGGGTGTTGGTATATTAGAATAAGTACATTAGAATATCCTGTTGGTATATTTGGTATGTCAGAATATGCCACTGGATATTCCGCAGAGGTTTAACGTAATGAGGAGGATTGTAAGGCTATATATAGCCATGAGATTATCAATAAAATCATCACAAATACTCAACAGTTACCACTTTATGAGATACCACTTCAATTTTTTTGGCTAAAACCATGCTTCATGACATAATTTTCAGTCTGTTCTTTTTGTAGGATATCACCTTTCTTGCAGAGGAACTTTCCTTGTTCCAAAAAGCCCATAAGTACGAGTTCATACTTGTGCAGCATTTACTTATAATTTGAAGTCACAAATTAAGTTCTTCAGTTCTGCCAGTAAGTTTTGTCAAGATTATTCAATTTGACAGATAACTTTTGTTCCATGACAGACTATAAATTATTCATCAATTGTGGTGGTAGCAAGGTTACCAGCAGTGACAACGAATATGAAGATGACTCATCCCCACTTGGAGCAGCAAGATATGCAATTTCTGAGAGTAACACATGGGCTAGCAGTAGTACAGGATCATTCGTGGACTATCATAATGAAGCTAATTACATTGCTACAAACGTGTCGGTGTTGAATACCTCTAATCCAGAGTTGTACACGACGGCACGGCTCACTCCAGTCTCTCTTAAGTACTATGGTCTCTGCTTACAGAAGGGATACTATAATGTTAGTCTTCATTTTGCAGAAATAATGTTCACAGGCGATGATACATTTTCGAGTGTAGGAAGGCGATTGTTTGATGTGTCAATCCAGGTGAATTTTTCTATGAGAATGCCCATCTTGATGGATCCAGTAAAATCATACTTCCTGCTATCCATGAATTTCCATCACAACAACACACAATTTTTTTAGTTTTCACTCCTTTGTTCCTTCTACCAAATATTTTTGGGTCACTTTTTATTATGATATGATATGTTAGAATGTCACTGTTTCCTGCAAAAATCTGTGACTGAGTTGGCAAGTACAAGTACGTTGATCTATTTAAGTTCTGAACTTTTATATGCATTGTTCCTTAAATGTAAATTGTAAATATGGAAACAGGGCAGACTTCTACAAATTGATCTCCATTATGTTGTACCAAGTGAGTAGAGACAATAGACAGGAGCAAGGATATCAGACATCAAAATTATTAGCAGTAAAAGACTATAATAGGCCATCGGCACCAAGTTGGTTACCATCTAGGGGCTTATGACTCTGCATCCATTTCACAGAGCTTCTTTCAGGAAATGTGATGCATCGAGAACATCTCTGGCTATGGGTGGCTGGTTTTTTCAGGGTTAGGTTTTATGATTTTGATTTTTCGCGGAACCCTGGAGGCTAGGGTTTGGTAGAGGAAAGAGATGGGAGGGATAGTACCTGATCTCAGTCAGGGCTGGGGAATGATGAAGAGTGGAGGCGGATGTTAGAACTAGGGTTTAAATTGATACAGAGCCTAGTGCTTTGGTAACATTTTGAGATTATGAATAGTTCGACTCCAAATATTAATTTCATTAGGTGGAGTGAACAAGGGACTAATAGGACAAAATACAAAGAAGATGAGAAACATAGTCTCTTATACAGTTATAATACTTGGATATATCATAAGCTGTCACATAGTGGTCCAAGCAATGTTGCTGAATGACGATTTTCATATGAGTAATGACGATATCCATTTATTTAACTAAGTCATCTACATATTCTTCATAATACTGCATTAATTTGTAAAAGTTAAATCCTTTCTTTTATAGTTCTTTCTCTTTCTCCTCCCACATTGTCTTCTCGTTACTAAGTATTTCGGTACGATGGCTTTCGCTTGAATTTTGAACTTGTAAAGTAGAACTCTTATCATGCGACCAACTCATTAGGTACTTATAATATATGCAGGGCCAAAAGGTTTTACATGACTTTGATATCAGAAAAGAAGCTAATGGGACTGGTAAAGATATTATTAAGACCTTTACAGCAAGTGTAGATGGAACTCTGGAGATTCACCTTTACTGGGCTGGGAAAGGGACTAGTGCCATTCCATTTAGAAGTGTATATGGACCTCTCATATCAGCCATTTCAGTTACACCAAGTTAGTTGTATAATTATTTGTTTTACTTTCTCCTATGTTTTGTTGGTGCTGATTTTGTGGTCATTTCCTGTTGTAGACTTCAATCCTACTACAAACAATGGCAAAATATCTTTGGGAGCTATAGTGGGCATTGTTGTTTCTGTTTGCATATTGATACTGTTGTTGTTGTTGGCCATCCTCTGGATTTATCTGAGAAGAAGAAATTCTAAGAGAAGTGGTAAGACAAATGAGCTCATACATTTTTACGTTATGCTATATTGCACATACACACACATAAAAGCAACAAAGTAAAGTAGTTTCCAAACACTATATAGCATGATGATCATCCCTATGGATGATTCATAGCATTCATGAATCACAAGTATTTGAACATATGTGAATGATAAATCCCAAGGTTTCAATTCCAACTCATTCAGTTTGGGATGTGTTCTTGATGACATGGATTCAACGACAGTTTTGGTTTTTCTGATGCATCATTCCTAGATTATATGCATAAAATTTCCTCACTATGTCTCAAGTATAAAAGTTCTACTTCACGTTGTTTTGTTTTTCTTTTGGAATGGGAAATGAAGAATTCAAGGGTCTAGAGTTGCAGACTGGTCACTTCAGTTTGAAACAGATTAAAGCTGCTACTAGAAATTTTGATCCTGCAAATAAGATAGGTGAAGGGGGTTTTGGTCCAGTCTACAAGGTAATGGATGCTTTCTGGTTTGAACTCGTCATTTGGTTGAAATTTGTGGCATTTTAAAATTTGATCCTTTACTGTGATTTGGGCATATGGTTTCAGGGTGTTCTTTCAGATGGTTCAGAAATTGCCGTTAAACAACTATCTTCCAAGTCTAATCAAGGGAACCGTGAATTTGTAAATGAGATTGGACTGGTATCTGCATTGGAGCACCCCAATCTAGTGAAGCTTTACGGCTGTTGTATTGAAGGAAACCAATTATTTCTTATTTATGAATATCTAGAAAATAATAGCCTTGCACGTGCTTTATTTGGTTAGTGCTTCTCCTTGTCTACTTTAAAATGGTGGCCCTCCATGCCATTTATCCTGTTATCCTATTCTAATTTGAACTGGTTATTTCGAACTTCACAGGTCCCGAAAGAAGTCGATTGAATCTAAATTGGCAAACAAGGCGTCAGATTTGCCTAGGGATAGCGAAGGGATTGACTTATCTACATGAGGAATCAACGTTGAAGATTGTTCACAGAGACATCAAGTCAACAAATGTTCTGCTTGATCGAGATCTTAAAGCAAAGATATCCGATTTTGGTTTGGCCAAACTTCATGAAGAAGAGAACACCCACATCAGCACTAGGATAGCAGGAACTTTGTGAGTATTATCATTAAACCTTGAACAAATTGTGCACCAAACAATATATGCTTACATGACTCAGACTGCAAGGTCAACGAGATTCAGTCTTTCTACCTTTCTGTGAAAAAAAAAAACTTCTATTACAAGAAGGTTGCATCAGTATCGTTTAGGTGTACTGCATTTTGATAGGTTCTGTAGAGGCATGAAAATACCATTCATGATAATATCTAATAGCAGTGAGGAGGGTTTCATGTAAATCAAACTATACAAATTTATGTGGAAAATGCCAAATAATCCAACAAAATTATGACCTTATTAATTATGAACCTACAGAAGCATGTATATGCAAGGATAACTTATTCTGGTCTGGCTAAACATCGATAGTATAGGAGGAATTGGTGTACAAACTTTATAAGAAGGCATGATCCTAACAATTTGCAAGTTCATCTTTAAATTTGTAAAAGAGTTTACATTCAGTTAATGAGCATTGCTATAATAAAGTTGCAGTAACATCTCTTGCTGCTGAAAAATTGTTCAAATCTGAGAAGTCTCAGTTTCCTTAAAAGTATGATCAATCTTCAAGAATTCTACATCACAAGTCAAAATTTGTGCTTTCTGTAATAACGCTCTTTGGTTTTGCAGTGGATATATGGCTCCTGAATATGCAATGAGAGGTTACTTGACAGACAAAGCAGATGTTTACAGCTTTGGAATTGTAATGTTGGAGATTGTTAGCGGCACAGCAAACTCGAACTATAGGCCTAAGGAGGACATGATGTGCCTTGTTGATTGGGTGAGCATAAGAAACAAAACATGATTTTTTCTAAAGTTACCATCTATAAGATAAAGTATGAAAGGGGAAGTATACTGTTGAACCAGTACAAAGAGAGTACTTGATGCTTTCGCTAACATCTTCCCACTAACCAAGCTCCAGTTGTTCCTGACATTTACTAAAGGGTGCTATTATTAACACTCCTAAAATGTCATCATGCACTCCTCTTTAATTTTATATCATTCAAATTTCAAATCTACCCTTCAATTAAATCTAACATTAATGTGTGCATGCATGGAGGGAGGAGTGCAGGATGACATTTTAGGAGTGTCAGTAACGGTATGTTTACTAAATTAGCATTACCATTAATCCTTTCATGCTTAATTGCATGTTACAATTTCGATGTTCTTTCAGATATAGTGTTTCATAATTGTTGATATCATTATATCATCTATTTAAGGAAATATGAAAGCTGTTTTCTGTTCTCTTTTTACTAATGGAATGTATTCTCTCCAATTTCCTCTTTGGTTTCGTGTTTATGCTTAATCACACTAGACTACTATTCACTATGCTTAAGTTTTCAGGTTTGACTTTGCACTAAAATTAGAATTTCTAGGGAATGTGAGAATTCAAAATATCTCGACTCCCTTGTCAGGAACTACTATAGAGTAGGTTGTTAAACCGTTGATATGGAAATCGTAGCAATTTGGAGCTGATCTTTGTATGTTGCTCTTCAATTCATGTCTCTGTGTTCTATCATTACTAATTTGGTATAAACAAGTAATTGTAGTGTGTATTCTTTCCTATGGAATGTAGGCCAATATTTTGGCAGAGCGAGGAAGCTTGCTGGAGCTCGTGGACCCAAAGCTGGAGTCAAACTACTCAAGAGAGGAGGCATTGCAGATGCTGAATTTGGTTCTTTTATGCACCAACCCTTCTCCAAGCGCAAGGCCGCTGATGTCCACAGTGGTGAGCATGCTCGAAGGCAAGATCCCTGTACATCTCTCGCCATTGAATCCTTCGGCATCAAAACTTGATGATACAAGGCTGAAAACCTTTGAGAAATTATCCCACGACAGCCAGTTAACAAGCGGCTCGGTTGATGATTCATGGACCGATTCTTCTGCATATCACGAGAGTAGAATAGAATCGGCTATACTTTCAGAAAGCAGATCACATTCAGATAACGTGTATTAGTTCTTCTCTGTGGCAAGCTCATATTAAGCTAGTAGGGGCAGGAAAAGTATTCTTACCAGGGATTTGAGGGCACAGGGTTACTTTGCCGTCAGATACGTCGTGGAGGCCTGAATTTTACGGGAATTTGGCAAGTGCTGGTTTCCTTGAGCCTATACATAAGAGCGTACATTTATTATCTGACTGATTTGTTCAAGTGCGATCTCGGATAAAATTGATCGATAATTTAAGTACTTCAATTTTGTACTGAATGTTCTTACTATAGTCTAAATTTGTTGGTTGGAATATATTGACAGTTAAAAAGACCAAAAGCAAGATAGGCAATCATTGTTCAGAGGATGTTATGTAAATTAATGAAGGCGATTTGATCATTCTCCATGTGCATGAAATGTAAATATAATTGCATTGCCAGTGTGGAAACTAGTTCTCCTGATTCAACTTATTGCAATTTGGAAGATTTCCTCTGCTAGAATTTCCATCCTCATTTTTCTTCTCAAATGATTTTGTGCTAATTTCTTCTCTAATGTTGTCACTGTGGCGTGCGGAATTTTCAATATTGGCATGCTTTTTGGATTTTTAGGGTGCGTTTTTTACTTTTGGTGCTATGTTGTATCTGCATTATTTACTGCAGTTTAAGCCTGCAAGTGCAGAGAGTCCATTCTAACTATGCAACTTCAAGCTCAACTTTCATGCTGTATATTATTAGTATGATGGTTATATATCAAACTAATAAATTCAAAGGATTGTGCAGTGTGCGTTATTTAATAGAGCGCCACCTGCCCCAAGACATGTCCGTGGTCACATGACGGTCAGCCATTAGTTCCCTGGCCGGAGGTGGGTCCAAGCTAGCAGGAGGACTAGTGGCTGGCTGCCATGTCGTAGCGGGCCAATGCGATCACCCATAAGGGGCGGGCCAAATATCCATATTAGTATGATGGTTTATATATGGGTATTTTCCATATTTATACAGAACAGTTGTCATTTTGACATAAATATTGTTTTTCTTGCAGACAGGGAAACATTCACAAGTTGCCACTTGTCTCATCTGACCTAGGTAAACAAATAAATGGTCTGAAATGTTTCAGTTCTAATGCTTGATATGGCTCATATTCTTGATTGCTCTGAAAAGTAAAGACTGGCTTAGAATTGGTTGTCTAATGTTATAATTGGTCTTCTACAAATTAGAATAAAAAAATTACAAAAAAATGGGTTATTTTGTATAAGGGTACCAGGTTTATAACGTAATTAGACTTTGGGTATTGGATTTGTCCATTTTAGAGTTTGGGTACTCGAAATTATTAGTGACACATTTTAGTGACAGACTTTCGTCATTAAAAGTCTCATTTTGTCACTGAAAGTCCAGTTTTGTCAATAAAATGTGTCACTAAAATTTTTCGAGTACCCAAAGTCTAAAATGGACAAATCCAGTACCCAAAGTCTAATTAGATTATAAATCTGGTACCCTTATACAAAATAACCCAAAAAAATCAATAACTTTTATGCAATGAACGAACAAGAATATCATACGAAAAAAAAAACCGACGACTTGAAATTAGCAAAAATAAAAATTTAAAATGAGACCCATAAACTCCAAATTAAAAAAAAAACACTAAAGCCCGTCTTCAAGCGAGCGCATGCAGTTGACTCGGGACCCGTTCCAACACCCATTCATGTCTCTCCAGATCCGAAGCGTCATACCTAAGGAGAAATATACACTACGGCAGGTTAAACAGAGATTTCCTTAAAAAAGGGTTGATCCCATGACTGGAACTGGCTCAAGGCAAGGGCCACTTGTTCTTACTTCCCGAAGGGAGGGCGCCAAGGAAGCTGTTACAGAAGAAGCTGCTCTTGTTTCATAAGCAAATGTACCTACCTGGTGCTTTCATATGTAGAGAAAGGCTGCTTTTAGCTACTATCAAGTGCTTTCAAGTCACATAAAAGAGTATAATATAAGGGGGCTTCAAAACGGCTCAATATTGAGCCGTCTAAGTCGTGTGTATTTCATTAACCATTTTGTTTATAAAAAAAAATTCGTAACCTTAGTTATTTTTTCACGTAGTTTAAAATAAAATTAAAACTTAAAATCCTCCTAACTGCATGAATATATTAAATACTAAAATATTTAGAATTTAAATTATTTAAACTAACTATATGATTATCTAACTAAATACATATCAAAAGTTCAAAACTATATTTCTAATAAATTATAACTAAAATATATTCAAATTATATTTAAAATTTTATATTTCATTCATATTGTAGAGTTTATTAACGTGCGTCGCACGTGCAAGTAACCAGTAAAAGAGTAAAAAAAGGGCAAATGTTAAAGGCCACCCCCTTTTTACTAAGGGCCACCAACTTAAAACTTAAATTTTTTTTACAAGTTTGCCATTTTGAAAACACTAAGGGCTATCCCGCTCTTGTAAATCGCGGACTGCACGACTTGCCTGCAGTTCTTCTTCTTTTTTACCTACAGTGACTGCAGGACTTGCCTGCAGTCCAAAGTGAAGACATGACTGCAGGCAAGGCCTGCAGTCCGTCTTCCATGCGAACGATCCACGGGCTGTGGCGGGGGGAGGGAGGCGGAGGAGGGGGGCTACGGTGGGGGAGGGGGGCTGTGGCGGGGGGGGGGGGGGGGGGATTTAGGGTTTCTAGGTTGAAACTTCCCCCGGATATCGAGATCGGAGAATAGGGCTTCCTCTCCAAATGGAAGGAGATCCTCTTATGGAACAGAGAATCCGTCGGAGCAGTGGCTGCCGATGCCGAAGGGGCTGATGCTGGTTGTGGCTCCTCTAAGGCCTCTGCCAACGAAAATAGAAATTTAGGGTTTCAGCGGATGGTCGGCAATATAGAGAGGGGTTTTAGAGGCGGCGGAGGAATGATCGCTCCTGACCCCTGCTTGGCTTCTTCCTGTCTCTTTCTTTCTTTTCTTTTTTTTTCTTACTGTGGCGACCCCAATCCCTCCATCCCCGTCCGCCGTGCTCCTCCTCCAAAGTCCTCTTGGTGGCCCTTAGTAAACTTGTGAACTTTAGGTTGCTCTTACTAAAAAAAATACAAAGGCATAGTTGTCCTTAGTAGATGGGTTGTCCTTAGTAAAAAAGGGGTGGCCTTTAACATTTGCCAAAAAAATCTATCAAAACTCACAAAAAAAATGCATTCAAAATCAGTAGAAAAAGATGCAAATTCGAGATAGATAGAGGTCCAAACAATCCTCTATTTCTTGGAACCAGAGAAATCGTATATTGAGATTAGATTAGAGAGTATTATAATAAACATATTCCTGAAAGTTAGAAAGAAATAATAAAAAATAACGATTTTTTAGCAAAAAGAACAAAAATAAAATTGGAGAGGGGAGCGGGTCGAGTAGAACCTGTCGAGATTCATGGGTAACATCAATTGAAAATCAGTGGATTGACTGTCACCTCGAGCCCTCAAATTACACCAATAATTATCAATTTTCTCAATTAGTCAGCGACTAGCTAATAATAGCCAGACTTCAGCAACTAATATAATTTTCTCATTGTTACTCCGTTAAATATTAGGATTATTTACTTTTAGGGTTTCGTAAAATATTACAAATTTGCATTTAGGTCATCATATTGTCCAGAAGAGAGTTTGAGTTTCGTCCTAACGCTTGACTTGGCCGGCCATCCAAAGTGGAGAATTAAATGCGAAATTTTAATATTATACAAGACAGCCTCGTTTGGTTCGCGGAAAGGAAAGTAAATCAATTACTTGTTGTTTCATTTTCTTTGGAAAATTATAATTTTCATCGATTTTTCTTTTGTTAGTATTTAGAAATGCCAAAAAAATTGGAAAAAAAGTAAATACTTAAATGTGGAAAAGTGAATCATTGCTTGAATGGATAGAACTATTTTTTCCTAATTTTTTTTCTCCATTGGGAATCACTTTCCTTTCCTCCTCAATTCATTGTCACCCAAAGGTCCCAAACATAGGAAAATAATGACTTTCTTTTCCAAATCTCATGATTCCGTGAACGAAACAATGCCTAGAAGTAAATGGAAATATGTGAGGTTGTGTGACTTGGGTTATTTAGTTTTGGATGGTAATGGTTGTGTGATTTGGGTTATTTGGTTTTGTCATGACCAATCGAGAATGAGACTTGTGACATTGTTGTTTGCTTCTATCATGTTCTCAGCAGTCACACAACCTTCTGAGACTCTTGAATTGCAAACATTCAAATACGACCGAGAAGAGAGACATCTGACGATACACGATATCCATAAAATTGTCTTCTGCAAAACAACGTAGGTCTCATCGCTATTCGAGATCTATACGAAAAGATGTTAGCTCACATCGATGTGGTCAAATTAAAACTAGATTTATATATAAATCATGAAAAATAAATAATTTATATGCAAAAAAAATTAAAAGAAATTGAGCAACACAAAACTCGCCATAGCATACATCGAGTTTAACGCAATATCACCATAGACTGGCAATTTGTAACTGTTTTTGCAAATTTTCTAAACTTGTTACTATTTACGTAACGGAAATGCTTTTTGGCCCGAACGGGGCGGGCCAAGGCGGGGCAGGGGGGTTTGACCGCGCGCGTGCCGACACCGACGTGTCACCCAGTCACGACTCGCTTCCGAGTAATCGGATACGAGTCGGACACGTCCAGCCTACGTTGGAGACTCAACGTAGTAAGCTGTACTAAGTATCAAGGAAACTCAAGTAATATCATAAAAGCAACATCACAGCAATCTAAACTGTCCCAAGTACATCACAATACACCACCACAAGTCCAGCATTATTACAACTTTTACACAAAACTGGAGACAAATCCGGATACAGAATATAAAGGTGCTAGTCCAGTCAATAAATCCCTCACAATACAACATCAAAAGGTAAAGTCTACTAAATGAAACTAATCTAACTGTCAGCAACTCTTAAGTCCTAAGTAGTGTCATCCTGATTAGCTATGGCTCCGGGCTCTTGCCCATAGTAGGTATCACATATGGCCTTAAGCTCACCTGCAACATCTCCAATCACGAGCAAAGCAAAGTATAATTTATAATAATAAAATAAGTACAATATGTGAACAAGAGACAATGAATATGATGAGCATGAAAAGTAAATGCATAATCTAAACTGTATATGAATGTAGAAGCATGGAATCTCAGGCGTATCTAAGAGCCAGAACTCCTATGCGCCCTAAAGTGTCATGCGCTCCAAAGCGTCATGCGCCCCAAAACGTTACATTGACATATCAATCAGAAGACAACAAAGAGAAGAGGCACATGAAAATTAGATTTTTATTATCACATGAAAAGTCTATTACATGTCCAAACTCTTTGTCACAATAAAACGTCTACTACAAAGAAGAAAGCCTAAAATTAGAACTAGGTGCATTACTCTGACGTCTTAGCTAGGCACATCACTCTGACGTCTCAGCGTAGGCGCATCACTCCTCCTCATCAGAGTGAACCACTCCCTCGTCAACGCACAAGTGCTTCGGCTAATGAAGCACTTATTGAGCAGAACGCGGGTTGGCAATCAATCCAAACTCGGTGGCTCGTCCAGCATAACGGAAGTCGGGGTATGACGACCCCGATATTTAGATGCAACAGGCACCCAACGCCATCTTAAAGAAGAACACTGCCGACAAGGGGTTCAAACATAAGCTGTTGTGTCCATAGCTCTCCCGGCTCATCTTAGTCTTCTAAAGGAGTTCATCGTCAAAGCTTCTTCGAACAAGGAGATCCACAGCCCACAACACAACATCTTGCGAGGAAGGAGGATCGGTCGAGTTTATTTTCATTCGAGAAGTTAAGCGAAATGAGAAGCAAACTCTCTCTCACCGCTGCTATTTATAGGCCAGGGCAAATCAAACCCATGCGCCAAGTGGCAACTTTCCTGAAGTCAGTGCAATGAACTTGCATTAATTGGTGATGAATCTGCCACCTCAAATTTAGCTAAGTCAAAGAATCATCAATTCGAGTCTCGAAAGACTCGACAAAAGCTGACCAAAGGAGATGCGCCTCGTAGCGGATGCGCTCTTCAGCATCATGTGCCCCATATCGATGCGCCTAGTGACGAACGGACAAATGTGCCCATCTGAGCTCGTTACACATCAAGCATTTAATGCTATGTGAACAGAACCATCATCACGCTTCCCGAAGACTGAGCAGTTGACAGCTTTTGCAGAAAACGAAGAGCCGTCGACGTCAGCCTCATCATTACTTATTTTGTCGGTTACAACTTCACCTTGCCACGTGGCTGACTGATCACCCACATGCACCTCCGCAGCCATGCGCCCAAAGCTCTGCATGCACCTCAAAAGCCATGTGCCCAGACTTGCTTTTGACCCCTAAATGTCATAAGCCAATTCTCCTCATACATCAGATCCTAGACGCATCCAGACAGTTCATCTTGCACCAAATCCGAGATCTTTAAGCCGTGAACACGTGCCACGTGTCATCGACTCAGTTCTGTCTACGAATGGATGCTAACCACCCAAGATCTCAGCAACAACCGAATCTCCACAGCTGTCATGTGTCAGCTCCACTGTAGCCTAATAGTGTAGTTCAAACAAATTCAGCTCCAGCTCCCTGGCACATCATCCATGCGCCCAACAAAATCAGTCACGTGGCATCCCTACGTGCAAAGTTCTCATGCACGCATCATATATGCGTGCATAAACAGGACATTCTGCTGCCTATAAATAGAAGGATCATTCCTTCATTTAAGCCCCCAACTTTCTAAATTTTCTAACCGCATCAGCATCTAGAGCACTTGCAAGAGTTCCAATCCTCTTCAAGTCGCTGCCCGTTCCAGAGCAACCCAGACTTTCAGAGAGTTCAAAATCGTCGTCAGATCATCAACAGAGTCAAAGAATTACCACTCGCTCCATCACCACGGTTTCCAGATAAAAACAAAAGTGTACTCCTAGAATTACATCAAAATCCTATATTGTACTCTGTTCTGTTTGTAATTAAATACAATATTTATTCCACAACTGGTTTAATGGCAAACAAGCTGGTGACTCTGCTGGGGACCACTTTCTTCTCCAACGAGAAGGTCGTGTCATAGTCTGACGACAACAAGCTTGGCTCCTCCCACAAGACACTTGTGGTACGCCTCAATCGACAGGCATTCGAGGAGTTCATCTCTGAAGGCAGTGTGAGTCCTTTGAAGCGGCTGCCAAAGCCGAAGTAGACCCGCCAAGTCTGGGTGCGCAAAGGCGATGCACCGAGCATGTAACCCCACTTTCTATTTTTTTAAAATTTTTTAAAGTTTTTCTAAATATAAGTTTGATTAAGTAAATTTTTGTTTAATAAAGTTTTATGATCATTTTTGGAGGAAAAGATTTGAATTAGTGGCATGGGTGTAAATTCTTAGTTAGTTACAACTAACTAGAGTGGTCCCCCCAAGATTCTAACCACTTTTCTAACAAATATAACCAACTCTAACAAACTTCTGGATTAAATTGTAAATATCAGATTTGTTTTAGACTTCAATGCAATATTCGAAAATTTTCCTTGTTGTATAAATCAAAATAGGAGAGAGAATGACTTAGTTTCATTCTCATTTTTTAGCTCAGTGGAAAATCGAACTTTCCCCATCCTTCTTTTCCTCTAATTTCCTCTTTGATGCAAACCCTAACCTAGCTGATCGAAATGGCGGCGACCCCAGCCATGGCGGAGACGACGATTCCCTTCCTCGTCGATGGTTAGGACAGTAGCAATGACTCGCTCTATAGCCGAGTTCTCGACAGCGCGCTCTTTCGGAGACGACGATCATTCTACGGTGACTTCGTTTTTTCCGATGACGCGGCGGGTAGTAGCAATAGTGCTCCTCCTTTCTCTGGTAATCTTTGCGACTACAAGGACGTGAGCTCGTTTCTTCATCAAATTCGTCCAGATCAATCTAGATTTTGGTAAGTCGATCGATCTCATTGATTGATGTCCTCAATCGTGAGTTCTACCTTGATTTTGCACTGAACAAATTCTTCTTCTCGTTGTAAATTCTTGGAGAGTAGGTCCTGTAGAGTCGGTTGATCATTCGAAGTTCATTATTCGCTCAGACTCTCGATCCTCTAGTAAGTAATTGATCGAATTCCATTTCAATTCAAGTCGAGGGCAAATTTGTTATGATGATCGATCATGTGGATTTTTATCTGTTTGGAATCTGCAGTAGGAAAGCGATCGAAAGAGTAGTGATTGATCGGATCGATTGGGGATTTTATCTCGATCAAGAATCGCTCCAGAATTGGTGAGTATTCTAGTTTAAATTCCTTTCTCGTGTATATATCGACCCCTTCATATGCTGAATTCCTGATCGAGGGGTCCATAACATATTTTGTTCGTGGTTTGGATTTCAGATTGAAGTTGAATCTAGTTCGTGATCGAACCAACATTTGAAGAACGGTAAGTTAGTTAATTTGAGTTCTTCTTGACATCTTGGTTTATTTGCACGCGAAGAATGATGGCTATCTTCTAAACGATCTCTCCCCTTCTTGTGTACGATACCTATTGTTGGAATGCCACAGTGAACTCTTTGGATTCAGAAATCGTGTGTCTGATCCTTTGGACGTGTCCTCGCTTCAATTTGGATTCCTCTCTTTAGGTACTACTCTGACTTCTTACTATTATGGAGTATATTATTGCGAATTTTGAATGTAAATGGTGTTGGCCAGGATCAGTTGTGTTGTGGTGTGACTTGTCTGGACTATAGCCGTGTTCGTGTCCAAGATTCTGTCTGTGTTGTATCCAAGTGTGTGTTCGTGTTGATGTTGAAGTGTCGTATCCTAAGGATCGACTATCACTGGGAGGTAGCAACACCTTACTTAGGTTGAACTGTGAGTCTGCGTGCTTGGCGAGGCATTGGTTTGAGTATTTTGAACACTTGATTTTCGTGGTTCTGAAGGCTATTGAACTTCAGTTTAGAAGGATGGGGACTTTGCAGTTGCTGAGCTAAGTTGTGTATATGTATATATATATAATTTGATAAGTTGTATATATTTTGATGAGATGGAGTAGATAGGTTTTGGTGTATACATTTGGTAAGTTGTAAATACTGGAATGGTTGATGTATGTTTATGCCTGGGCAGGGTCTTTATCTTGAATAAACTGTGGAATGGAGTTTTAACACACTTTTAATTTTGCTGGGCTAGAGAGGCTCTGAGTTTTGTATATAATTGCTAGGTTTTGTTATGTTGAGTATGGTGTAATTTCCTAAATTGTATACTATGTAATATTTTGTCGAATGGGTTAGTAGACTGTTGGTGTTTTGGTTGAGTACATTCAGGATTGTTTTGATCCTGTTATGGGAAGGAAGCAACTGTTGAGAACAATGGTGCAGCTGACTAGGTTTCTTCTAGTTTGAGAAATTTTGCTAAAAGTTTAATCTGTCAATTTAGCTGGGGAATGGGAGGTTTGATGGCATAAATCAAGTACTACAAAATTCCAGGTATTGTCCTTAAAGGAGTCGGAACCAACTACTATTGTCTTCAATTTCTCAGCTTGGTGTTAAGTTAGCTGCTGCTAACTGTAAGCCCCCTGAATTTAGGGCTTATTCTTTTTCAATTTTATAAATCAATTATTTGCAATAGATATTATTATTTGATTAAATGTTCTTTTCCGTGACTTTGACTTCTGGAGCGTCAGGGAAGCCAATCTCTGGAAACTCTCTTCATCAGTGTGTAGTAGACAAGATTACCTCCATGTTGATATATCATGTCCCATCCAAACTTGTTCCCTTGTACTCTTTTTGCTTCACACAACTTCGGGTCAATTTAGACCATTTGATCATTAAATAATTATTAATTGATTTTCCTACTTTTATATTTGATCATCATATGCACGTTACCGTGACTTTTAATTTAGGAGCACAAGGCTAGTCATTTTTTTGAAACCAACTCCTCATGCATGATCTACTCGAGACACCCTACACCAATGACCTTCGTGTCCCACTCAGACACACCATCTTGTGCTTTATTTGCTTCGCACAACTTTTGGGTCAATTTAGGCCAATTAATTATCCACCGTAGAATGTGACCTGACTTCCAATTTAATTTCGGGACCCGACATCGATCCAACCTAGTCGACCAAAAATATGGACATGGCCCACACGAAGTCTACTACCCAATGACACTTGTGTCCCATTTATTTGAGTCCCCACATGTTACTTATTTACCCATGATTATAAATACCTATTTAAATTCAATTATTGTACCATGTCCGAATTTGACCCGACCCGGCTCAACTGAACCCAACCCAAACTTCATGTTGCCCCCTCATAAATACCCACACACACTTTTTCTACCAAAAATATTAAATACCTAGTATATCCATTCAAATATTTTAATCTACACTCCAATGATTTAATTTCCTAAGGTTGACCTAATTTTTACCACATTCAATCATGGCCCTTCATTCAACCCCTATTTATTTCCAACCACTCATCAACTCACAACACAAACTCACAGACACACCCCCCAACACATGGCCATCCCTAATCCCCACACCCCTCTCTTTCTCCACTTTTTCTCTCTCCCACTCATTAATATCTCACTCTTTCCCCTTTTATTACACACACACACATTTCTTTCTCTCCCACTCATTTTTATGCAACCACAACAGCTCCCCCCACCATTCGCCGACAGCCCATGGCCGACCCCCTCCTCCTCCTTCTTCTTTACTTCTCTATCTTCTTACTCTCATCCTCCTCCATTCTCTTTATTCTCCACCCTCCATTTCTTCGTCCACCATCACCATTTAAACCATCACCACATCCACACCATCACCACCACACCCTCAACCGTGCCAACCACCGCTCGTCGTGCCTCCGCCATTTGCTGTGCCCCTGTCGCCCCGATGTCATACCGCCGTGCGCAGCAGCTGCGGCGCTGCAGCAGCAGCAGCCAGCAATGGCCGCAGCAGCAGCATGCCTCGCGCGTACAGCAGCCACGGCGCTGCCGCGGCCGTCGCCGTCGCCGACGAGCCCTCCCGGGCTGAGCGTGGGCCAGGCACACCTTCCCGTGGCGGCCACCATCCTCCGGGATGCGCCGTCTAGGCGATTCGTGCATTTCGCACAAAATTCCTCGGCGCGAGCTCGGAAACGAACTCAGAATCGCGTCTCGAAGCAGCAACTTCGTGCACATTTTTCGAGAAATTCGACCGTTGGATCGGCAATTTCTTTGTACCGTCTCATTCTCGGTATATCCATCTTCACTTCCGTCAAGTTTCGTCCGTTAATTTTATCGTTTGATACATCAAAACCGGCCACCAACTTGACCCTTTAAATTGTGTAATTTTTGGATAGTTTTGTGGAGCCAACTTCGTCGGTTCGTATCTCTTCCATCGCAGCTCCGTCTGGTGTGCCACTGGTTACTATGCATAGCTGGTATAACCCTCTTTCTACCCCTTAAGTTTTGTTTCATAGTGAGCACGTTTGATTGGTTGAATTTGACGCCAAAGTTGGCCGTCCGAATTCGTAATTTCCAACTTGTTAAATTCTATTTTTGAACCCGGGACTCCGGATTCAATTTCTGACACCACCAGTAGACTCGTTACGTCGTTCTGGCACGTTTTCATATAAAGTTTGTTAGATTTGGAGGACGTGGACCCTGGCACGTATTTCGGTGCAAAGTGGGCCCCACAGTCCGGATCAACGGAACTTTTTGACGCCGGCTCATCGGAATCCAATTCTGGATATACCGTTGAGTATGTATCGTCATTCTGAACTCGTTAACATATAATTTGCTAGATTTTAGTGGACATTGGTTCTGGCACGTATTTTGGTGCAAGTCGGATACCAATATCCGGGTCAACGGGTCATTTTGAGATCGGCTCATCGGAATCCAATTCTGAACATACCGTTGAGTTCGTATCGTCATTCTGGACTCGTTGACATATAATTTGCTTAGTTTTGAGGACATTGGCTCCGATACGCTTTTCCGTGCAAATCAGAATTTCAATATCCTAGTCAACGGATCAATTTGAGATCGGGTCAACGAAATTCAATTCTGGATATACCGCTGGGTTCGTATCGTCATTTTGGATTCGTAGACATATAATTTGTTAGGTTTAGTGGACTAGTATTCTTGCACGTTTTTCGGTGCAAAGTGGGTCTGACACAGACACCGTTTTGACCTGAAATTACCTTTTTGTCCCTGTGTCCAAATTGGACTTATGTATAGGCTATCCTAGCTTATTTGACCATTCTGGACACGTCGGTGATGTTTGTTTCATCATCCGACAAAGTTTGTAGATATTTTTTCTGTGTATTACATTTTTATTATAATTAATTCTTATTAAGTTTGTATTTCAGAATTAGTACAACGAAACTGAGATCAGTCGATTCCAGTGATCTCACATCGCTGAAATTGGCAAGATGATCATGTGGACCACTGTGATAAGATTATTAACCTTATCGTTGATTATCTTATCTCGATTTGCGTGTCGTAGGTTTCGATGTACGAATAACGAGGTACAACTTGATATTTTAATTCTTAAATTAGAGTTGATCCTGTTTTACCAAGATATATGGTATCTTGGTTGGTAATGGTTAGGATTAGTGCTCTTAGATTAGTTTTGACCTCGGTTAACCGTTTTGACCAAAAGTCAACGAAAGTCAACCGAAAGTCAAACTTAGCCTAAAAGTGACTAGAATTGACCCAAAGCCAAACCAAAGTTGACCAGTTGACTGAAAGTCAACAGTTGGTCAACATTAGCCTAGTTTGACCTAGGGTTGACCTAGAGTTGACCAGGGTTGACTAGTTGACCAAAAGTCAATTGTAAGTCAACCTTTGACCCAGTTTGACATAGTTTGACTTGGTTTGACTTCCTGTGACCTAGTTTGACCTAGTATGACTAAGTGTGACCTAGTTTGACTTAGTTGGACTGAGATTGACCTAGATTACATAGCTTATACTATATAATCCTGCCTAACACTATCGAACCCTAATTAGCTTATATTTATCTCATTTTTATGTTTGTGGCATCACTCTGAGCATCGACCCCATTTGACAGCTCAGGACCGCAGGCGAGTATATTCACGGATAGATTTTATTGTCTTTATATCTGCTATATTCGATTCAGTTGTAGTGTCTTACTTGATTTCCAGACACGATGGTTCTCGGACTAGTATATATTGGATCATGACATGAGATATTGTTTCTAGATTTTCTTGGTATATTGGTACATTTTCTGTCTTGTTCCCTGTACTTGTATAGACACCGATTCCTGAGAGGGTGTAGCTACCTTCTTAGGGAATCCCGTGTCATGACGTGTTATGTCTGGATCCATTATACTATTCGGAGATAGAGAATTATTAGGGGCTATGTGATCAAAGCCACCCTGTCACTATATTCTTGTGCTTGCGCCACTCTCACCTTATGTAGGGTGTAACGAGATCTTATTTCTTGTGCTCGTTATCCAAGTTGGCCGGCATGACCCTTTCTAGTGATTTTTATGTGATTGTCAGGCCAAGTGGATAGCTTGTCCTGTAACTTTCCCAAGCCGATCACATAACGCTCTAATAATTCATGGCACATTTTATATTTATTTTATCACATCATATATCCTGCTCAGTTCTACATTCAGTACTTTTTTCACCATGTTATGATATTCAGTACTCACATGTTCTACATGATCTTATGCTAAACCTTGCTTAGTTCTGTTCGGGAGAAGGGTTACAACCCCGGTCCTTATTTGGTTTACGGGTTGTAACTCGGCTTCCGAATAGCTCCTAAGTCATCCTATATCTTTGTCTTGTATTTCATTATAATTGTCTCTTATAGAATTTGTCAATTCATATGGAACTGCTGTTAGTGTTTGTACTTTCTCATTTTTCTGATAGGATAACCGTTGATGTTTACAGAGTATATGTTAGCTGATTGCTCTACCTTTTACCGGTATGGCTAGGATAGAGTTTGATGAGACATTACCCCTGGAGCCCGTAGATGATATAGCCCCTGTTTAGACTGTTAGATAGGTTTTCCTGGACTGTGATCCAGCTAGTATTTTCAGACTGTAGTTTTTATATTATATTTTGAGTTTCTGTGATGTGTTTATATCTCCGAGCTTGTGTTGGATTTTGAACTCCTTTCCAGTTTTCCTTTCTATCATATTTCCATTTTGTGCTATCTATCCTAGTTTGTCTTGTGATATATTATACCTCCGTACGGAGATGACAGGTACCCTTATATTTTGTCTAGTTGTAGTATTTATAGACGACCTATACAGCGTTCTACCGCTGATTCTGCGGCGTAGGCTAGACGTAACCACGTACTCGTGTCCCTAATCAGGGTGCGGGTCATGACACGTTTTTGTGGTAGCCCATGCAGGTCAGAGTCACAACTAGTACGATTTCGTAGTGGTGCTTAACTTAGAGCGATGCTACGAGCCGGCTATTAGGATATAGGTTCTAGGTTATGATAGAAGTTGCTCAATCACAGTTAGGAACTCTTGATAGATTCCAGGGATAACCCCTGAGAATCTTATTTCGAAAACTGTTGAATCTGTTCCCGCTTGCCTCCATTTACACTTTCTTGATTTGTTGTTGATTTTGATTCCTGATGTTCGTTGTTGACTTTGATCATGCATCGAGATAAATTTTGTGGATTGAATTAAGGTATATCCTGATAAGGTAAATGTCTTCTTTATTTATAGAATTTATCGCAGCCATACAAGCTAGCATGACAAGGACATAGAGCTTAATTTTAGATATGCTTATCCTAGTTATGGAATTTAGATTTTCTTGCAGCCACACCGGTTGGCGTGGTAAGAATTTCAGATGACATGATTTTAGGGTGTATACCTTAGTTATGGACTCTATCGTTTATTGCAGCTATGCTTACTGGCGTGGCAAAAATTCTGACAACATAATTTCAGAAAGACGTATATGGTTTATCAGATTATATCTTAAATCAGATCACTTCGTTATGACTAGATGAGCAAGAACAAATTCTTATCATCACTCTTCCCCGTCGTAGTTAACTCTGTCTATCTACATCCACAAGTAAGATTTTCTCAACATGATTGTTTGTGTTCCATCTTTCCTATGATTTGACTAAACTCTTTTTCGCTAACCTCTTGGGTAATTCTTCTTGTCCTTCCCGATAATTGTTGAAAGTGCCTCATGGATTGATTCAGGAAAGGTTCGAAAAATATTTATCCTTGTATTACGGAATCAGGAGTTTGTATCCAGAGAAATACTGGCGAGGTATGACTTCGGATAACGGCATCATGGTTAAATATGTTTCTCGAATTCTACTTGGACCACTCCCTAAGCATTTTGACTAACATCTTCTCCTTTATTTTATAAAAATTGTTTGGAAATATTTTACGGATTTAGCCAAGTTAAGTTCAGGAACCTATATTATCTGGCGTGGCAGCTGTGCACTGCAGCCATCCGTCGTATTATGGAATAAAGAAGTTAATCGCAGCCAGATATACACTAGCGCGATAGTAACTTCATGTGACATAATTACGGAGGTATATGGTTCTTGAGTTTTACTTCGACTACGTCATATGCATCTCGTTTGGCCTCGTACTATTCTTGAAAATATTTCGACAATCTTTCCTGTCTTGCTTGGCCCTTACCTTGTCTGAATATTGATATGGATTGCTAGACCCAGTCTTAGGCCCTTGTTACCTTCTATTTTTGACTGAAATAGTCAAACCTTGTCAACAGATTCTGTAGTGTAACTATAATATGTTATTATGTGTGATTGTGATGAGTATATTTTTTCTAGGGATTTTTTAGGTTAAGCTTATAGGACAGATATGAGTGACTGACTATAGTGGACTTAGAAACCATTAAGAATGATTAGTTTGATAGTATAGATTGATTTTAAGATATCTTAGATGGAGTAAAGAATATTATATTGTTGTGACTATGGATTTAGGACTAGAATCTTGTGCTTAGGTTCGATAACGTTGTAAAACCCCTAAATTTCTACTATTTTTTTTATTTAAATTTGGTACTGATTTAAAATTTTGTATTGTACGTAGCGTAGTCGTATTGTACGTCGCGCACCAATTTACGTTTCCGTATTTTGCTCGTCGAGTGCGAATGTGTGCGATGTATACCTTTTTAGAAAAAAAAAACGATTTTTGATTATAAAATTTTATTTATGTAAGATAATTTTTAAAATAATATGTGATAAGTATTTTTTAATTATTAAAAGTTATGAGAAGAGGCGCGTCGAGATTTCCAAAAATAATAATTATTTATATTTTATTTTATTGTACAAATATTTGTAGTAGTTAGGAAAACCATTATTTTATTGATACTAATTGTGTGCAAGATGCATAAATATATTTCATGTCCCCTATGAATTTTTGAAATACTAATTATTTTGTAAAAAGGTGTTTCACATATTTAAATATACATACTTATTTTCGAAATTATTTTTAAATTAATTATAAAAAGATATTTTAGTTAATTATTATACTTTAAGTTGTGGTTAGAATTATTGGTTTGATTTAAATAGTTAATTTAAGGATAAATATTTATCTATTGGATTTATTTAGAATTTAATTGGATTTAAATTGGATTTGTAATTGAATTTGAATTTGATTGATTTTAAATTAATAGATGAATTACCTAATTGGGTTTTAAATATTTCTAGTTCTTATCCAATTGGGAATTCCCACATCCTATAAATAGGCAGGTACTCCTTCATTATTTCTCCACAATTCATTATTCCACAAATATTCTACCACAAACATGCGTGCATCGTGTCCGTGTTCCCCGTCCAATTCTTATTCCATTATTTTTTTTACATATACATTATTCTCTCGCGTCGACAATCCCGACACAATACAAATCCCCAAAATTTCTAATCTCCAAATCCCTAGTTCCTAAACCTTAGCCCTAACCCTAATAGACAACACTCGGGCCGCCCTTCCTGCTGCTCGAGCCTGCGCCACCTACGCCTCCACCGTCAGTCATCACAACCACCGCGGCCACGACGACTGCCAACCCTGGCCACCCATCCGACCAAAAATTACCACCACCTCCATCGAGAAAACATCACCATCTAAATTAACGGAAGAAACCCATACCTCTCGTCGCCTCGACCCCAGCCACGACTACGCCACCGCCATGGCTGCGCACGGGCATAGCTTACGCTCGGGCCGCACGCATGTCCGCGGTGCCCCCTCCTCCGTCACGCGCCATGCCGCCGGTCCAGACTCCCACCACCGCACTGCGGCGACGCTCGCCCCAGGGCTTGCATCGCGGCCAATGGAACCCCCGTCTGAGACACGCGCCAACCTCGCCGAAACCCTTCGCCCCCTCCGTGTGCCATCTCTCCAAGCCTACGGCCGAGCTCCGCCCCTTTCCGCGCCCTAACCATCGCGACGGAGTACGCCGCACTCCACCCGCATCCGCTCCACCGCCGGACCACCGACTCCTCCGCTGGCCGGCAGCGACAGCCCCCGCCCGATCTTTCGCCGCCACCCTCCTTCCTTTCCCTCTCCGATCCGCTGTCGCCCTCTTTCCCTCGCTTCCGCGCCACGCTCGCAGTCGCCTCCAGCCGGCGGCGAAGACCCCATCATCCCCGCTCTCTCCGTGCCGCTCGCCGACGAGCTCGGACGAGTCTTCCGCCACCCTTTCCTCTCTTCTTCACTCTCACTTTTCTCTCGTTGACTCTCGAACTCCGCTCCTCTCTCTTTCTATTAAATGTGAAGAAAGGAAATCATCACTTCTTTCTCTCTCTCTCTCTCTTTCTATTAAATGTAAAAAAAGAGAGGAAATCATCACTTCCTCTTCTTTCTGACTCTCTCTTTCTTTATATTAATTTCTAACCCTTTTCCAGGAAACGCACAGAATGCAAAGTTTTTAAATGTTTTTTTAAGTATCAGCATTGTATACATAGATGTTGCCTAGTTAATTTATTATGTTGTATAATACTGTTGTTATTATTGTTAGTATAATTTATTAATATTGTTTTATAAAAAAAAAGTATTTGTATACGTATATATATATTATAATTATTATTAATGTTATTTTGTTATTATTATTATGATTGTTATTAATGAAATCATTATTAATTTTTGACATATTATATTTTGCTTCCTAAAATTACTTTGTAACAAAATATGGTTGTGCTCGACCACATATGTAATTTCAAATCGGGGTTTAGAAGCCCTAAAATATATTATTTTTATATTTTAAATATATGGTTTGACCTAAAGACATT
>JANAVB010006213.1:0-36631 GCA_029216955.1 Iris pallida
CGTATTCAGGGAACGGGAAGTGACAGTACTCGTAAGAATAGCCGAAGGAAATGATGATACAAGGACTGGAGTTTTCCAGCTCTAAAGGATCCACAATATTGCAGTGAGAATTAGGTGTAGATCAAACTGGAAGGAGTTCCTTTGCAAACTGTATGGGCCATTACTGAATCATCATTTAGTAGAATCTGGGCTGCGGTTGATATCCTACAGCAAACAGCCAAGCATATGACACCTCTTATCGTAGGCATTGGACACAACTTTCATTTCACTTCAAAACTTCTGACATTTTTAATCAAATAATTGGTGATTTGCAAGCAGTTGATGACACTGATTGTACAGAACAAAATTCTAGAACCACACCATGTACACTTCATATGTACAAACAACAATTAACATGTTGCATCATCTCTCTATTAAAACGGCCCAACAAATTTGACTGATCTGAACTTTCATGTTATCTGATAGTGAAACAAAAACAATAAATGTTCTTTAGAATTAGGATGTATGAAAACATATCTATAAAGTACTATAATATAATTTTACAAAATCCCAACCAATAGACCATTGTATCTATCTACAGATGATTGTTAAACACTCTGAAGGGAATAAGGTTCCATGTTTAAGATATTTTGGTTACAAGTTTAGCAATAAAGAATTGTATGTTGTTCAGCAAGCACTTCAGTTCAATAGAAGCACTCAAGTTTTCAGCAATGAGTTATAGTAAGGAACTGCATGTGTTCAATATCCATGAAGCAGGAGCTAAATAATAAGGCCCTGTGTGGGACTCAGTTTCATGCCTCAAAACCAATTTTTTAGCTAAAACTCGGTTTGAGATTGTAAGGTACTTTGTTTGGGACTTGCTCCAGGTTTTTTCGATAAAACCAAACTAATAAAACTAAACAAAATTGTTAATGCTCTCTTTTAAAATTTTCCTATCTATTTCTGTTCATACTCTTTCTCTCTTCCGTTTTATTTTACTTTCATTTTTTTTATGTAGATAATTAAATGCATAAGCATATTTATGATTATATTAGAATAGAATGGATTCTAGTTTTGGTTATGTTTCAAACTCTTGATTAGATTAAAACAGGTTAAATTAGATTGGAAACAGAATTGAAATACTAACTTTGGTTCGCTTAGATTTAACTTTAAATTTGAGTATATTTTAAATCATGGATTAGATAAAATAGATTACACTAGACTAACATTTAAGTTCTAAACTTGATTAGATGATATTCTGTTTATGTTGTAGTAAATAAGGTTTTGAACTATATTCCAAATTATAAATTCAGATATGAAAAAATCACATCAGAAAAGATATAAAAGGGTGTGCTAGTGCCACTGAGGCTCCCGCTTATGAAGGGTCTAGGTAGGGGCAAGATGTAGACAGCCTTAAACCCATACAGAAAAGATACAAAGTTCATAATTTAAACATATGCATATTCATAGTTTCCACATTCAAAACTTGCTTTCTATTTTACATGCCAAAACACTATTCAGTCTACAAAACCAAATCCAAAATGCCCAAACTTAGTTATCTTTATCATGTTTAATATAACTCCGTTTCCAAAACTAGATCCCAAACAGGACCTAGAAGTTGAAAATAAATTGCCAAAGTGCAGCCTTAGTAATTGAATTGGTTTGAATTTATGATGAGACCTATTGTGTATTTATTGACAAGTCCTGTTGTTTGAAATTATAAATGTTTTGGGGTGAACCCAGAGCCGAACCATACCCAGATATGAAGCTAATATTTTGGATCTGGTTGTATTCGGATTTGATTTTACTAATGCATCCGGATTCAGATTCTAGTCCATGTTGAAGTCTGGATCCAGATATACTGATGCTCATATATTATAATATTTATATTACATACTGTGCTTTATAGCATATTAGTATCAGTGTGCAGTAATGAACCAAACATATAACTATATATTCTAAACTATTTATATTATATAATATATCGGTAATGTTACTAAATATTACTATATTGGTATATAATATAAATCTACCCTAATTTCAACCAAATCTACATATGAGACTTTTTTTCGGGTTTGTTCTTTCTCCTCTCTCGGCAAGACAGGTGAGTCTCTCCCCTCTCTAGTATCTCATCTCATCATTCAACGGCAAACGATACCCCTCATACAAGAAGACCTCTATATGGATACATCCTAAGTTCCTAACTTATGCTTGATCGTAGATACAAATGAATTTTTGATATATGCATCAAAATGTCTATCCTAATTTAAAATTCTTGCTAATATCTAGCATCCATCCTTTAGTTTACAATTTTTGCTAATTTTTAGGATTCATCCTTTACTTCTAATATTCTTGCTATTTAAAAACGATGCTTCATGTGGTTTGCTTCCAAAATAAAATTGGTCCAATGTTCTCATTAAATTTTTGATGATTAGAACTTTTGGTATCTGTTTCTTCTTATGCCGGATCCGAACCAGTGTTTTGCAAAATATGGTTATTGACTTTTATTTCTAAAATATATATCTATTCGTTATTAGAAAACAAATACCAAATCCGGATATGGGTAAATACCCATATCCGAACCGTATCCGCTCTGAATGCACCCCTAGGACTTAGTAGTTTCAGCATCATTTACGTTCACCAAATCATTTCATTTGTAAACCAAGTTAGAACCAACAATCTTGTAATATGATTTTAGTTCACAATAGATCTCAAGTTCCATAGTGAGCATAAAAGTAACGGGCATATCCAAAAGGTAGGTCTACCAACTCATCAACTGGCCGCCTATGTTTTATGGCACAACCCTCTCTCATGCTCACAGCTACCTTAGCTAGGAATTTAGCAAAAAATAGAAGCTTTAGATCAGGTCGACAGACAGTCATGAAACTACGTCAAATCTTTTATGGAGCTTTTTTATGCTCGATAGTCGACCGGTTTTAATGGGAGAAGGCTTGAACAATGATGACAAAAGTAAACCAGCACAGTAAAACATACATTGCTATATAGTTTGAATAACTACGCATGTCCATGGAACTCAAATTTTGCACACTGAGCAAAGAAGTAAAATGGCACATACAAGCATAGCTGCTTATGTACTTTAATATCTAGGTGTCACCATGAACAGAATAATTAGCACATCTTTCAGCCATGAACCAAAATATGTCCAAAACTAGGACATAGGAAGGTGTTGTACATTTTGAAAATTAGAGATGAAATAACTGTAAAATGTTCCAGTTTCAAATTATTTATGTAATCTGAAGATACTTAAATTCACTTACAAAAGAGGTAATAAATACAATCAATTGACAAGATTGGCAAAACACTTCTAACAAATTACTTCTAGTATACTTATTATTAGTTGTAGGAGAATAGTACTTCTGTTCTGGAAATATTTTGGTACCGCAATCTCCTTTGGTGTGGATGTTGAAAGACTTCTAGTTTGGTGTAACAATTCTCACCAATTTAATACAAATTGGTCGGACACTAGTCAGGTTATTCCTGGCTGATACTTGGCCACTTCTAGTCGAGAAAAAGAACTTCTAATCAATTAAATATTATTAACTGACAAGATAAACTAAGAAAGTCGTCAGTATTACAGCTAGTATATAATAATTACAATTCTTCAGTTTTTCATGCAACCTCCAACTCATAACACCTTAACGCGTTTCACCTACTCTCATAAACTACTTCATCCGGTTACTAAAGGTTTACCTTGCGATCATAACCATACCAAAGCAAGTATTGCTTGGACAAATGAACTGGCAAAAGTAATGTCGAGTCCCGAACAAAAAGTACAGGTCCAAGTTGGACAAGGAAAAGAGGGGCATTCTGGTTGCCGGAAGTTGAATCAGCACTCGATGTATCTACTCCATAGTTTGCAGTATCCAATATGCCGATACCGATACAATTTGGTAAGTCCCGATCTGATACCGACCGATACCCGATACTGACCGATACCGACATTGGGGTCTCTTTTTTGGTCAACTCGGCAAAGAAAATTGAACAAAAAGACCAATCAGCAATGGTGTAAAATTATAGTAAGGTCGTAAAAACATGTAAAAGAAAAAACTTATATATCGTATGTAAACCAATCGACAAGGGTGACTACTATTTCATTCAATTTCAAACTACTAAAAAAAACACTGAATATACTTAAAATTATGCCTAAATGTATAAAAAAATACATTTTCTAAAATGTTAATAATTTATTAATCATTATTTTCTCTCCGATACCAAAAAAATCCGATACTCCGATCCGAAACCGCCGATACTGCCAATACCGCCGATCCCGCTACTCATAGGAATGGTCCGATTCCGATATTGCGAACCTTGCTCTATTCTCCAAAGGTCTCCCCTTGCAAATAAAGAACTTTCAATGTCTTGACTCCTGCTATCATATGTCGATGTAATATTGATGGTACCCTGCATTTGGCACATTATAATTAAGGATACACATCACTCTACTTTCCGTAAAAATTAAAAAAAAATGGTGTAGAATGGTAAACACTACATAATCCACAAATTAAGAAAGTAATATGACAAGAGTTGGACAAAATGCATAAGGCGTAGGATTATTTACTCCTAGGAGGAGGTTAGTTAGCCTCCTCCAATGCCATCACAAGAGTATATTGACTCACCTCGAGATGTATTAACTACTTTCAATACATGCAAGATAGAGAAGAATTCATAGTGGGATGGCTCGGAAGAGCCTTCTTAACAGGTCTCTGACCAATTGCATCATTCATCATAAGACACCCATATTCTTCTAGAGTGGCACAGAAATTAAGGAAACAACAAGAAGCATAGCTCAGGTATTGATATTAAGATATTTGAAGATAAAACGAAACAATCCAACTGGCGTATAATGCAGTTATCTAAGTGTCTGTAGAGATATTTGATATCAGAACCTTTATATTAGATTGGTAATATCAGCAGTTTCCAATTGGAAAACTTAAATGAGAGGCTTTCATTGTATTCAAGTGGTTGATCCTTCAGTCTTAAAAAAGAAAGGGCTGATCCTTTATCAAAATTTGAGAATTTTGCAATTGAACTAAAAAATGTGGTTGAATTTGTAAGAATGTTCTTTAAGATTTTGGGTCATTTAAATCCACAAGAAAATGAAATCGAGACTGAATCCATTTTAGTAATGAAAATAAGTTCTACTACATATACTTGAAATCTGAAGTTGGATTGGTTTTTTAACGAACCGAGCTTGAACATGTTTCTCAATTATAATTGATTGATCATTACAAACATAAATATGCGTCCCAATGAATATATATGACCCTATCCTGCCTAACTGAGCCACTAATCTCCATTTCACACCTTTTCTTTTTTTCCCCCAATATGTTTCAACTGTTCCAAAGAGTTCCAGTTGGTTTCGGCCAAAACTAGGTTGAGAGTTGTTGAAACTAGAATAGTGTGCCCAATCATTTTGTTACAAGTCTAACCTCGCTCTCTTTTTTTCTTGCAGTTTCATATGGGTCTAAATCTGATACGAAATATCAACGCCTACTGATACGTGATGATCTATACAACCTTGGTTATGCTGATACCCTATGTCAGATGAATGCCACGTACATGGTTAATAGTTGACTACCATGTGATTTGATACAGATTGTGATTATTCATAGCAATTGATATATTTCTTATTGGTGTGGGACAGAATGGGACGTCCGTGCATGAAAACTCAATGGCTAGGACGCCGCGCGGACGGTCGAGGACCGGCACCATTCTACCATGGATATAAACGACGGCCGACCACGTGGCCCGTCGTGTGGCGCCGTATGGGCGTCGAGAAGACGTTGTAAGGACGTCGTACGTATTGAACGGGTGGCTGGGCAGCATCGGCTGTCGTAGGCGTCGTGAAGACGTCGGGGGCACCTTCGGCGTCGTGGGCAAAGCGAGGAGTTGGCGTTGCTGGCGTTGAAAGACGTCAGCCTCACCCGTGAGGCTCTGGAACGCGCGAGGCGTACATGTGGAGCAATGATGAAAAAGTCAGTGCGGACAAGATCCGCACGAAGAGTCCGAAACGACGTGACGACCGGCTAAAAATCGTGTGCGGGGAGACACGATTTAACTGAGCCCGCACATGCTGGAAAAAAAAGAAAAAAAAAATACTTCTTATAGAATTATACAATAAAAAATGAGGTAATCGGTTTGCACCTACGAAGCACAGGAACTCCAAAATCGTTGGTGTCCATGATGAGTCATATCGACATGTACTGTAGACAATACTGATAGTCTGATACTCCAACATACTCCAGGGCATGCCAAAATCAATTTGTGTTCAGGTTACCGTGTCAGTTTCGTGTCGTGTAGTATTTATACCTATGCAACATAGGTTTACACCAACATTTTGAAGGTGACCAGGTGTTTTTGGCATTAGAGATCTCTAAAGCCTAGCCAGTGCCTAGGCACAAAGGCAAACCACCTAGAGGTTTGTCACACTACGATGTTATTCTCTCGGAAAATTATCTAGTAACCACTAATGAATAGTCATTCCACACAATACATGCACGACACTAATTCCGATAATCTAATTGGAAACAAAAAGATGGTGTGCTGAAGTTGAAGGATCACAGAACAGAATTTAAGTCAATAACAGCCTAACATGAATTAACATGAGAAGGCAGTTTCGTGTAGTTTCGCTGTTAGAAACCTAAAAATCTCAATTTCACAGCCAACTTCTTATGAACAATAGTCGAGAAGTAACAAATTTAATAACATTCTTAGTTAAGAACCTAAGATTGAAACCAATCCTCTTCACAAAAAGAATGTATTGAACTAATTTGACTAAAATGAGGCCAAATAATCATTGGTGCAACTAAGGGGGTGTTCTTTTTTTTTTCACATATAAGTGAATTTCACTTATCCTGTGTGGGGCCTCACTTGTAAGTGAATTTGGTCTCAATAAGTGTGTTTTTCATACTATAAGTAATTTTCACTTATAAGTGGCTCCAAATTCATAAGTAATTTTTTTTTTCACTTATTGGATTGCTTAAGTACTTATTGCATCCGAAGAGTCTATTATCCCATGTACAAACTTGGAAATTCCTTCATTTGTCCAAATTCTATGTATTGGATTGCTTAAGACTAGGTTCTATGTATTGAAAAAGATGTGTCCTTATGATTTTTTCACACAGAGAAGAATAGTTACAGCATGTATGGCTATGCATAACTTCTTGTGTCGATATGCAATAGATGATGAATTATTCTCACAGTTTCAGGAAGTGAATGATGAAGTAGAAAACCCAAATAATGAAGTGAAAAACCCGAATGATGAACCGGAAGAAAGCGCGAACGAGGGTGCTACTCAAAACCAAAATTATATGATTGGATTACAAACCAAATTGTTGATGCAGTGAATGAAATGTTTCTAAATTGATATTATTTTAATACCTTAAAACTATAATTTTGTGTAAGACGAACTTCGAATTATAGAACACATTATGTGTATTTGTGATGAACTAAACAATTTGATATTTGTAGAAAAATATTTTGGCATGCATATTTTTGGATTGTCATTTATCATTCATGTTTTATATGAGATGACATAATGGTCAAATAGCACTTATAAGTGCCAATAAAAAAAGAACGGCAAATTTACTTATAAGTGATAAAAATCACTTACAAGTGGAAAAAAAAACAAGTTTTATAAGTGCACTTATAAGTGAAATGGAGCAAGTGACACAAGTGGAAAAAAACCTAAGGGTCTGCTTGGATTGAGGGTTAAGAGAGGGAAGTTAAGTGAGAGAATAAAAATCATACTTGGTTTGAGGGTGGAGGTTTAGGAGGGGGATTATAAAGAGTTAAGTGAAGGCTTGTTTAACCCTCTTTTGTCTATATTTTCAAAAAAACCCTCCAAATCGGAGGGTTAACGAGGGGGATTGAGAGATTTTGTTTAAAAAGTCATAAATACCCCTTATTTGTCCTATAAAATATCATAATTTTTTTCTATCCTTTCTTACTTTCAACATGATATTTTGTAACTTCCTCGTTTGTGAAGATATATTGATAAGTTCTAGTTAAAATTCTAATAAAATTTAATTACATATGTACTAAGGATATTTTGGTAACTATTGTATTTTTAGGCTTTTTCTAAGGGCACCACCAAGTTTACTTGGGAGCAGCCCAAAAATGTTTGCAAATATTACAAGTTTGCCATCAGTTTTTTTTACTTGGGGGCAGCCCAACATTAGGTATAAAAGACAACTTTTCTATTTTTTCTCTCTTCCTTCCTCTACTCTTTTCTTCTCTCCCTCAACTCTTTTCTTCTCTTCCTCCCCATTTTAGATCATAGAATATAACCTAGCCAAAAAAAATTCCCAACCTACATTTTGGAAAGATTGTTGGTAAAATTTCTAGTAATAGTGTCATTGACTTCTCCCATTTATTGGTAAGTCAATGAATTAATATTTGTTTAAAGTTTTAAACATGAATTTCACATATAAAAGTTGAATTATGTGTTTAATGTAGAAAAAAATTGAACATGGAAGAACCCGGGTCATCAAATGTTGTAGACTCTCTTCCCGCAACGTCCGAAGAACACTTTGATGCTTCGGAAGCCCTCTTGGTAACTAAATTTTAACTTTTTATCGGATGAAAAATCGGGTTGTGACACAGAAGACTGTCACCTCTCTGGCAGTCCAGATCATAGATTAGGACTGCCAGAGAGGTGGCAGTCCTTTACAATAAGTAGGACTGCCAGGCCTGTTGCAGTCCTACATATTGTGAAGGACTGCCTCCTCTCTGGCAGTCCTATTTAATTGCAACATTTTCACATATGCTTTATGTAGTTGTTTAGTTTTATTAACTTTTAAGTTCTATTGTAGGACTTGACATCTTCCGATTTTGCGGTTGTCACGCCCCAGAACCAGAATACTGGAGAGCGGGGGCAGACATAGCCAGCTACGTATAACGGAATGGGATCCACACCGCTATACGGTCACGGCTGTCTAGATATGTGAGGGTTTCACTACAATCCATCAGTCTCTTAAGGTCATAAAATAGCCTATTGTCTCAATCTCAACCAACTAATAATAATCACAAGATATCAGATCTCCCAATATACAATTGTAAGGCGTCCCAAACATTACATATCCAGATGATCATGAAGCTAGTCTTTACAAAATGTGAGGACTAGCGAGAGTTCAGTCATACATGATCAACCTCCGGGGCTTGTCAATCATGTTACAGCCCGTAGGCAGACAGTAAGTAAGTACAATCGAGCTAACACTTGCTCGTCGGCTAAACGCCTCAAAAGAATAATTTACAATATTACAGTGGGAGAACAAAAGAAACCCACTCGATGCCCTGGTTACGCCTGGTGACCACCATCGGGCTGGAAGACAGGTAGATCCTTTGTTGCTGCTCCGGTATCTGGCCATACAAAACCAGCTGGGTCAGACCCCAGAAAGAGCAAGTGTCACAAAGGAGGCCACAGAAATCAGAACCAAAGCCAGCAAATTAGCACAATAATATAATTACATAATAAGAGAGTAATTTAAGAAAAAGCATGATGGGTAATTATAAAAGACAATCTTGCATAGAATCACTAAAAGACAGGACATATGGAAAAGCATGACATGATGATATACGATGAGATAACCATGGGACTATTCAGATGGCTAGGTTACAACCCGTAAACCAAACAAGGACCGGGATTGTAACCCTTCGTCTGAACGGAACTTGGTTTCTCTCACCATTTATCGGCAAGATAAATATAAGAAATCAGGTCAAGTAACAATCTGGAGTGACAATCATTATAGTGACAATCTGGAGTGACAATCATTATAGTGACAATCTGGAGTGACAATCATTATAGTGACAATCATTATAGTGACAATCTGGAGTGACAATCATTATAGTGACAATCTGGAGTGACAATCATTATAGTGACAATCTGGAGTGACAATCATTATAGTGACAATCTGGAGTGACAATCAATATAGTACAATCTTACAATCAATCAATTCTAGACAATACTATACTGGACCAGACTCCATCCAAGCAATCACGGCCAATCATTGCCTACGGCTTTCAACATTAACTAATTAGGGTTATCACAATCCTAGTTACTAGCAAGATGCAATGAGATGCTCCAAGTAGTCACAGGCCCTGCAGCTATCCAGGTTATCCAGGCAATTATTATAGTGACAATCTAGAGAGTACAATGCATTATAGTGACAATAGAGTTCAATCATTTAAGTGACAATAGAGGATGCCCCACATAACAGCGGGCTGGAAATGCGCCCTACTCGTCGGCAGGCTACAAGTCCAATCATTTGCGGCCGGGATAACGGGATCGCCTGTAACTGGGGAACATCTCTTCATGACTAGTGAATTATACTAATTATTAACCTTAGTCCAATTCAGTAGGTACTCCTGACCGTGGTACTCAGGAGTCCCCTCCTAGACATGATGCAAGACAGGACAAGTGGATTATTTGTACAAGCACAATCGCCCACGGTGTCAGGATTAATTATACAGGTCATGTCATGTCAGGTAGCCGTCGCAACAGCTATTCAAGATGTATCAGGTCAGGTTATCATATCAAGTGTACTAGTCAGGAGTGCGCCACGACGGGCCACTTATCAGGTCATGCTCAATTATCAATTCCAAACATATCCAGTAAATTCGTGAGTATCAAGTCGAGGACAAAAGGCGTAAGGATATAAAATGGCCGTAAAATATCTAATAAAATATCAATATACAGGACTATAGAAGAGCCAAGCTTAAAGAATTAAGACCAAAACTCCAAGAGCCAATGGATTAAGCAAGGGGGGTCAGGGGAGCAGCGTACGAAAAGTCACGCACGCTGAGAGCAGCGTAGGTGAAAAGTCACGCACGCTACAGGGAGCAGCTGCGTGAAAAGTCACGCACGCTCAAGGAGGACAGCATACGTGAAAGTCACGCACGCTACAGGGAGCAGCTGCGTAAAAAGTCACGCGCGCTCAAGGAGGACAGCATACGTGAAAGTCACGCACGCTACAGGGAGCAGCTGCGTGAAAAGTCACGCACGCTCAAGGAAGCAGCTGCGTGAAAAGTCACGCACGCTCAAGGGAGCAGCTGCGTGAAAAGTCACGCACGCTACAGGGAGCTGCGTACGTGCAAAAGCACGCAAGCAGAGAGCTGCGTAAGCGTAAAAACACGCACGCAGGGTCTGGGTCTTCTTCTCCATGGCTGAGAAGAAGCTCCAATGGTTCCAAAACTTCAAAACCTCATAACTTGGCCATCCGAACTCCAAATCCAGATTTCCAAAGTTCTAACCAGGGTGGAATTGAATGCTCTTCCACATGGAAACATCAAAAACCCATAAAATCCAACTTAAGTAGCTCAAACCATGCAAAATCCGAAAATAGATATAACTTAGATCTACAACAATGGAGGCTCCAAATCACAAAAACCCAAGTTCTAATGTTAATCACCATGTCCTAATCTATCAAATGGACAAGGAAAAGAGGGTTCTCATGTAGTGGCAAGATGCACTTGCCTATGGGTGGAGAGTTGTGGAGAAAGGAGAAGAAGAAGAAAATAAATGGTGGTGGTAATGAAGAGAGAGAGTGGTAGGTGGGGATATAAAGAGGGGGAGTTGTGGTGGGGATGAGGGGTAGCATAGGCTAAGGTGATCCAACCATAAAGAACCAAACCAAACCAACCCAAACCAAACTATCCCAATTAAAACCGAGCCATGCCAAAACCTAAAATACGAGAAATACTGAAATTCCACAAGTTGAGAAAAATAAAAATACATGTCAAAATCCAAATACGGGTATAAATACGAAATACGAGAAATGAGGGTGACAACTCTACCCACCTTAAAAGAATTCCGTCCTCGAAATTTAATCAAGGAGCTAGAGATTGTCACGACAAGCTACACTAAGCACAGGCAAGCTACACTAAGCAATTCGATCATACAATCATACAATGCAAGCAAGGAAGGGAAAACGTAAGGCATAAAAAGACATTATACCTCACGAGTCAAACAAATCGGGATATCGTGATCGGATGTCATCCTCACACTCCCACGTTTGACTCTCCCAAGGAGCGATGAACTCAAGCAACATGAACTAAACTGATAGTCTTGCGCTTGAGGTCTCTTCCCTTGGTCAAACAGGGACACGGACCTATCCTCATACGAAAAGGTTAAAGGCTATTGGTACCAACCCTTTCGAATGATCTAGGAAATGGCTCGGGCCCGGGATGTACCGTTGTAATTAGGATACATGAAATACGTCATGCATCCCGCATAATGACGGTAGAAAAGCAAGATGAGAGGACACATATACCTCTCGGTCGATTCTGAACCTGAGCCTGGGCTAGGGCAAACTGTCGCGGGTTCTGTTGCTGGAAAGTCTGGGCCTGAGTCGGCAATGGCCTCGGAAACGGGAACTGCTGTTGCTGGTGAACTGGAGCTGGTACTGGTACTGGTGCTGGTGCTGGACCCATAACCGAGGGACTAGATACTGTTGATGCTGAATCGACTCTGAATGGGCAGGACCCCACCCTATGGTCCGGTGCCCCACACAACAAGCATAATCCCAGCGCCTTGCGACACTCCGCTACCACGTGTCCAGGCTTCCCACAATAAGAACAGCCTACGGCGGAAGACTGTGCTTGCTTCTGTTTCTGCTGAGGGTACGTCGGGGTTGAGTGCTGAACCGACGTAACTGAGGTTGCTTGCCTCGGAGTTCCAATAGTTAAAGCCCTAGCTGCCGGGGCTGGTGCTGAAGACTGATTCATCTGACTATGGGATCGCTTCCGACCTCCAGTCCTGTCCACTATTCTCTGGGAGGTATACTCGTGCCTCCTTGCTGCTCGCAACACCGCATCATAGATCTGATGCTCGAACTGTTCTACTGCCAATATAATCTCTAGGTGAAGTCCCTGCTGGAACCTCTGCGCTCTGTCAAACTCGGTTGCCACCAAGGTGGGAGCAAACCGACTGAGTCTGGAAAACTCGGCCGCATATCCGTCGACCGTCCTCCCCATCTGCTTAAGATTACTGAACCTGGTCTGCAAGTCATACCGAGCTACTGCATCATAATACTTGGTCTGGAACCTTTCGCTAAACACTGCCCAGGGGACAGGTGTTGTCAATCCCACTGCTTGTGCGGCCCACCAACTGCGGGCTAGATCCAATAACTGTAGGCGCACCACAGCCACCTTCTCGTCTGCTGGAGTCTTCGCGGCTTCGAGAATCACCTCTATATCTTGTAGCCAAGCATCGGCAGCAATGGCATCCTCGCTGCCATCGAAGAATGGAGGGTTCAGGCGCTTAAAACTGTTGACCGCACTGTTCCCTCTGGGTCCACTTCTATTCAGAGCATCTTCCACTGCCTGGTGCAAGGCATCGCCTCTACGATTTTGGGAAGCTAACAATGATCTGATGAGACCCACCAAAGTGCCATCATCAGGATCTGCAGGCTGGACTGGCTGAACTGGCGGCTCTCCTCCAGTAGGTACGACTCGGGAGGCTGCTCCTGAGTGCTGGGCCTGATCTTCTGGTTGCTGCTGGTCCACGGGAGGTGCTCCTTCTTGCTGATCGGCAGGGTCAGGTACAGTACCGCTGAGGAAGACGACACAGGGAAACAATAAGGACCAGGACAGATCAATGATACAAGCATGCAATCAGGGTAAGAATTTCAGGGATTCAGAGGATACGAACAGAGATCAAGGACGAGTACCAATTGAGACATCTATTCGGTAAACCCTCACACATCTTGATTAACAAGACCTGCATGGGCCACCACTTAAACCATGTCACGCCCCAGAACCAGAATACTGGAGAGCGGGGGCAGACATAGCCAGCTACGTATAACGGAATGGGATCCACACCGCTATACGGTCACGGCTGTCTAGATATGTGAGGGTTTCACTACAATCCATCAGTCTCTTAAGGTCATAAAATAGCCTATTGTCTCAATCTCAACCAACTAATAATAATCACAAGATATCAGATCTCCCAATATACAATTGTAAGGCGTCCCAAACATTACATATCCAGATGATCATGAAGCTAGTCATTACAAAATGTGAGGACTAACGAGAGTTCAGTCATACATGATCAACCCCCGGGGCTTGTCAATCATGTTACAGCCCGTAGGCAGACAGTAAGTAAGTACAATCGAGCTAACACTTGCTCGTCGGCTAAACGCCTCAAAAGAATAATTTACAATATTACAGTGGGAGAACAAAAGAAACCCACTCGATGCCCTGGTTACGCCTGGTGACCACCATCGGGCTGGAAGACAGGTAGATCCTTTGTTGCTGCTCCGGTATCTGGCCATACAAAACCAGCTTGGTCAGACCCCAGAAAGAGCAAGTGCCACAAAGGAGGCCACAGAAATAAGAACCAAAGCCAGCAAATTAGCACAATAATATAATTACATAATAAGAGACAGTAATTTAAGAAAAAGCATGATGGATAATTATAAAAGACAATCTTGCATAGAATCACTAAAAGACAGGACATATGGAAAAGCATGACAGGATGATATACGATGAGATAACCATGGGACTATTCAGATGGCTAGGTTACAACCCGTAAACCAAACAAGGACCGGGGTTGTAACCCTTCGTCTGAACGGAACTTGGTTTCTCTCACCATTTATCGGCAAGATAAATATAAGAAATCAGGTCAAGTAACAATCTGGAGTGACAATCATTATAGTGACAATCTGGAGTGACAATCATTATAGTGACAATCTGGAGTGACAATCATTATAGTGACAATCTGGAGTACAATCTTACAATCAATCAATTCTAGACAATACTATACTGGACCAGACTCCATCCAAGCAATCACGGCCAATCATTGCCTACGGCTTTCTACATTAACTAACTAGGGTTATCACAATCCTAGTTACTAGCAAGATGCAATGAGATGCTCCAAGTAGTCATAGGCCCTACAGCTATCCAGGTTATCCAGGCAATTATTATAGTGACAATCTAGAGAGTACAATGCATTATAGTGACAATAGAGTTCAATCATTTAAGTGACAATAGAGGATGCCCCACATAACAGCGGGCTGGAAATGCGCCCTACTCGTCGGCAGGCTACAAGTCCAATCATTTGCGGCCGGGATAACGGGATCGCCTGTAACTGGGGAACATCTCTTCATGACTAGTGAATTATACTAATTATTAACCTTAGTCCAATTCAGTAGGTACTTCTGACCGTGGTACTCAGGAGTCCCCTCCTAGACATGATGCAAGACAGGACAAGTGGATTATTTGTACAAGCACAATCGCCCACGGTGTCAGGATTAATTATACAGGTCATGTCATGTCAGGTAGCCGTCGCAACAGCTATTCAAGATGTATCAGGTCAGGTTATCATATAAAGTGTACTAGTCAGGAGTGCGCCACGACGGGCCACTTATCAGGTCATGCTCAATTATCAATTCCAAACATATCCAGTAAATTCGTGAGTATCAAGTCGAGGACAAAAGGCGTAAGGATATAAAATGGCCGTAAAATATCTAATAAAATATCAATATACAGGACTATAGAAGAGCCAAGCTTAAAGAATTAAGACCAAAACTCCAAGAGCCAATGGATTAAGCAAGGGGGGTCAGGGGAGCAGCGTACGAAAAGTCACGCACGCTGAGAGCAGCGTAGGTGAAAAGTCACGCACGCTACAGGGAGCAGCTGCGTGAAAAGTCACGCACGCTCAAGGAGGACAGCATACGTGAAAGTCACGCACGCTACAGGGAGCAGCTGCGTGAAAAGTCACGCGCGCTCAAGGAGGACAGTATACGTGAAAGTCACGCACGCTACAGGGAGCAGCTGCGTGAAAAGTCACGCACGCTCAAGGAAGCAGCTGCGTGAAAAGTCACGCACGCTACAGGGAGCAGCTGCGTGAAAAGTCACGCACGCTCAAGGAAGCAGCCGCGTGAAAAGTCACGCACGCTCAAGGGAGCAGCTGCGTGAAAAGTCACGCACGCTCAAGGAAGCAGCTGCGTGAAAAGTCACGCACGCTACAGGGAGCTGCGTACGTGCAAAAGCACGCAAGCAGAGAGCTGCGTACGCGTAAAAACACGCACGCAGGGTCTGGGTCTTCTTCTCCATGGCTGAGAAGAAGCTCCAATGGCTCCAAAACTTCAAAACCTCATAACTTGGCCATCCGAACTCCAAATCCAGATTTCCAAAGTTCTAACCAGGGTGGAATTGAATGCTCTTCCACATGGAAACATCAAAAGCCCATAAAATCCAACTTAAGTAGCTCAAACCATGCAAAATCCGAAAATAGATATAACTTAGATCTACAACAATGGAGGCTCCAAATCACAAAAACCCAAGTTCTAATGTTGATCACCATGTCCTAATCTATCAAATGGACAAGAAAAAGAGGGTTCTCATGTAGTGGCAAGATGCACTTGCCTATGGGTGGAGAGTTGTGGAGGAAGGAGAAGAAGAAGAAAATAAATGGTGGTGGTAATAAAGAGAGAGAGTGGTAGGTGGGGATATAAAGAGGGGGAGTTGTGGTAGGGATGAGGGGTAGCATAGGCTAAGGTGATCCAACCATAAAGAACCAAACCAAACCAACCCAAACCAAACCATCCCAATTAAAACCGAGCCATGCCAAAACCTAAAATACGAGAAATACTGAAATTCCACAAGTTGAGAAAAATAAAAATACATGTCAAAATCCAAATACGGGTATAAATACGAAATACGAGAAATGATGGTGACAGCGGTACCTGCTCCAATTGCAGTCAATGTAGGCCATTTATTCTGGACCGATCTTTGATTTGAATCAAGCGACGGTGCGGTACATTGGTATCGAAAAGTTGGACAGAAAAACAACATAGTTCTAGTGATATCCAGATCGGCCCGAAATTGTCCGGGACAACAAACTGTGATGGTTGGATGTGAAAGAGGTGGTGTGTTCAGAACCCACAAGAAAGACACAGTTATCCAAAGTAAAGTTCCCAAAAAAATATTGGAACGAGAAAATGTGGTTGTCCATTCACGATCCATATTAGAAACGAAGAAGAAGGAAAGTGGACAGTAGAAGTGAAGAATGGAACCCACAACCATGAGATTGCCGAAACACTATTGGGCCATCCGTATGTCGGACGGTTGAACAATACGGAGAAGAAGATAGTCGAAGACTTGTCCACTTCCGGAGTTGCACCGAGACAAATATATTCCGTCATACGACATGAAGATAAGAAGAACAAGTCTACAATGAAGTCAATATACAACACCCTATCTACTTCGAACGCTGTCCGGACGAAATCAAGAATGGCGATGCAAGAAGTGCTTAAGTTGCTTGCCAATAATCATTATGTTGAGTTCCATAAAAGTCATCTCCAGAGTAATGAAGTAATTTCAATCTTTTGGGCTCATCCCGATTGCACAAGTCTGGCCAGGTCTTTTGCCGACGTGTTAGTCCTTGATTGCACGTACAAGACCAATAAGTTCAAGATGCCTCTCTTTCATATTATCGGGTTCACCTCTACTTGGAAAACATTTCTAGTGTCGTTTTGCTTCATGAAGAGTGAAAAACTTGAAGACTACACATGGGCATTGGAGATACTGAAAATACTTTACACCGGTCATATAGAGCCGTCAGTTCTTGTTACCGACAGAGAGTATGTCCTAATTAATGTTATTCGTATTGTTTTTCCTCAAGCAGATACATTGCTATGCACTTGGCATGTCAATCGTAATATTCAAACCCAATGTAAGTTGAAGTTCGAAAGGAGGATAGTAAACTTGACATGCAAAATTTTGACGAATTCTACAATGACTGGAATTGTGTATGACGAGCCTCTACGATTGCCAGTTACGACGCCGCATGGTACTTGTTCAAGCAAAAGTGGGAGGCGAGGGAGCCGGTATGCATTTCTTACATCAAAGATACATGGCTTGAACAGCACAAAGAACAATTTGTCTTAGCATGGACGAATGAGGTGAAGCATTACGGCACGACAACTACCAACCGTGTCGAAGGATCACACTCTGTATTGAAGAGACACCTAAGATCATCTCTCGGTAACTTTGACTCTGTTTGGCAAGCTATACATCTATCGGTAGACCGGACGGTGAATGAAATTAAGGCATCATTTGAGATGAGCTTAAATATAGTCAAGCATAAGCATAGAAAGAAAGTACTCTTAGATGCTTTAATGCGCGTGGTATCTCACAAGGCGTTGGCATTAATATTTGATGAGATTGATAGGTCAAAGTTTGTCGGATTTGATCCGAGGTTTGTGGGTGTGTACATCGACATACAATGGGCCTTCCTTGTGCATATCAGATTAATGAATATCGTCGTGAATCCATTCCTATTCCAGTCGATGATGTCGATGAGCATTGGAGGCAGTTGTCTATAATGCCTGTGGTGAAGACGGACGCTGATTTCTTCTCTTTGCCACAAGTGAAACTTTTTCACGAAAGGTGGTGTGCCTCAGTAGGAGCGGAGCGGGAGTCCATTGAGCTTAAAATCCAAGAAATTGCATGTCCGGTGACTACTAGAATGCATGAGCCGTCCGTTGTTTCCAATCCTAAAGGCAGGCCTCAAACAAGATCGACTAGTTCACAGAAGAGAAGGCTGGAGTCGACTAAGAGAGATCCATCGTCCTTTGAGCATGTTGAACGAAGCTTACAGCAACCTCCGCCTGCACGGAAGAACAAGCTTGTCATTCGTCGAAAAATGGAAAAAATGGACCTCCCAAGAGAAGATACCGTTGCAAGCCAAACAATGAGTTTGTATATTGACAAATTTCAACCTGAGATTCGCATTTACATTTGGTCTATTGTCGATGTCCCGGGTGATGGCCATTGCGGACTACATGTGCTTGCAAGACATCTTGGTTATTCTGACAAAGACGGATAGAGACAGGTGAGGCAGGAGTTGTACGAGGAGTTAGAGACTCGTCTTTCATTCTACTCCCGCATCCTAAGCGAAGAAACAGTTGCAAGTTTGTTGTTAAGTATCCCTTGCACCGACAGTGTGACCGGGGAAGATCACTACATGTCCGTCCCGTCTGTCGGTTATTTATTTGCTAATAGGTACAGGATACCTGTTGTACTTATCTCGTCGGGTATTAGCAATACATTCTTTCCGATGTGCGCTCCTCCGGCGGAGCACGGACATTCTGACCTATGTACTATATGTCTAATCGGGAAACACTTCGTCAAACTAAAGATGATCGATCATTCTCCGATTCCTCCACCTTCAACAGTCTGGTAATAAAGAGCACCGGTCGAAGCCATCGCCTGGACCACACCTTTCGTTGATCAAATCAACCATTGTAAGAAGTTGTTGAAGATTGAGGAGCCAAGAGACTTACCTGTTGGCCACTACGACGTTGAAATCAACTGAGTATGGATATATTTACAGATTGGCATTTTGTATATGGAGGACCACTTTTGTATACAGAAAATTATGAAATATGAAGTCCAGTATATGTTTTTCACTTTTACCTGTGTGCTGGCAGTCCTAAATGAAACTCTCTGTGAAGAGTTTGACATACAAACTCTCTTCACAGAGAGTTTGTATCAGGACTGTCAGCACCTTGGCAGTCATAAATGAAACTCTCTATGAATCTCTTCACAGAGAGTTTCATTTAGGACTGCCTGAGAGTTTCATTTAGGACTGTCAGCACCCTGGCAGTCCTACATTAGTGTAGGATAGGACTGCCAGGGTGATGGCAGTCCTAAATGAAACTCTCTGAGAGTTTCATTTAGGACTGTCAACACCCTGGCAGTCCTACATTAGTGTAGGACTGCTAGGGTGATGGCAGTCCTAAATGAAACTCTCTTCATTTTGAGAATTTCATTTAGGACTGCCAGCCTTCTGGCAGCCCTACACTAATGAAGGACTGTCAGAGTTGTGGCAGTCCTGATACTAACTCTCTGTGAGGAGAGTTTGTATTTGAAACTCTCCTCACAGAGAGTTTCAAATAGGACTGTCACCCCCCTGGCAGTCCTATACTAATGTAGGACTGCCTGGTGGGTGGCAGTCCTGACACTAACTCTATGTGAGGAGAGTTTCAAATAAAAACTCTCCTCACAGAGAGTTTCAATTAGGTATCCAAAGAGAATTTATACACACACATGTCCACATAACAACATATCTACTATTACGTATCCAAATTACGACAATCAGATACAACTTACATCAAAAATAACAACATATCTGACAAAATATCCAACAAGTCGAGTTTCCAAACAACAACAACAACCAACCATATTCAAATTACATCCAAATACAAAATGATTTTGAACATCCAACTACATATCATGTCGGACCTTTATACGAGACTCCATATTATGCATGAAGGGGAACGCGACATCGTCGTCGATGCGCTCCAGCTCGTTAGCGATCGCGACACAGTTCTCACTCTGGCAACCTCCTCAGAGTGTCTTGGCCAATTCCTTCACCCTTTTAGACTGTAAATGAAAGTATCAGGAATTAAGTCTACAAACATGGAAATTTTATGATGACTACAAATACGGAACTCATCATCTTCACCAATGAAGCATACAAGGTATTTTTTGAAGGAAGAGGTCCAATAGCTCCCACGGCCACGGGACCAGGGTTGGTAGGGTTCGACAACTTAGGATGTCTGACACCCAGAAAGTACGGCATGTAGTCCTCGCTGCAGTCGGCCATCTCCTTGAACAGTTGTCTTTCAGATTCTCGAAGTACATGTCGTTGCCACTCGGAGTAGAAGTCGGCCACCCAGTCGAATTCCGCCGGTTTGTAATTTAAAGATTGGGTTCCACACGGAGGCTCCAACATCCGTAGTGTGCGCTTCGGCACACTTTGCACGAAGCCAAACTGACGAAATACACGATCAGGCATGTACAGCTCTGTGATCTCATAGCATGTGATCATGCCATGAAATAAAGCCACTGGTTGGACTTCACGATTCTCCTCGCGTAAATCCCGATATGGATTCCAAAATATCTGTAGGAAAACAGTTAACAGCAAAACAAAATTAACATGAAAAAGTAAGTCAAAATTTAGTACCTCTTCTGGTACCAAATTGTCTAGTACTTCACGAATGGAAGCCAGTGTTTGAGAGTTTTTGGTTTCCAGCTGCGTGGGCCTCCATCGACACACTCTAGGAAGGTGTTCAACATACCCTGGGTTCAGCTCACCCCGCCTGAGCATCGGAAAGTGCTCGTATTTCCATGCCTATTCAATTTATAAATGAATAGTCAAAAATTAAACAACAAAATGAAGTATACGAGATTAAATTGTTAGAAGTTTTCTTACATGTAGCAGAGTCTGGCATCCGGCCATTGTCTTAGTCCCGACACGGGATGCGATGCCGAGCTCGCGGTAAAGTTTGGCAAGTATACCGATTCCCCAGGATATATCAATGAAGTCATCCACTTCAGATAAATTCAAAATGTACCTAGCATGTATCGAGGTTCCGGACTTGTCCGGAATGCCGACCGATCCTAGGACGAAGAGCATGTACGCACGGGCCACCGTGTCGACCGTCTCATCATCATCGTCATCCACCTCCATATCCATGAAGTGCTCCACCAAAAAATGACAGAGGAATTCCATAAGACTTCTTGAAGCCGGGCAGGGTTGTAAAACTGGTAGCCTCAACTCCAAGGTGACTTGAGACAAACTTGACGATCTTCTCGTACCATTTTAGGGATTTCTCATTGTTGTAATGTTCTTTGGTCATGACGCGCCCGGTAACTGGCAGCCCCAGTATCTGGTAGACGTCGTCAAGTGTAATGGTCATCTCCCCTGCGGGGAGATGAAATGTGTTGGTCTCCTGGAGCCATCTCTCCACAAAGGCGGATATGAGGGCACTATCCATTGTCCTATAGGCGTGTTGTGCCAAATTGTGCAAGCCGCTCGGTATGATTTTGCTCTGGACGGCCTTCGATAAGCTTTCAAACTTCCAGGACACAGTTTTCTTCCCGTGACTCACAGTCCTAAGCATACGATATGTCCTCTGTATGTCGAACAACAGGAAAACATAACAATTATGAAATACATATATATATATAGTATACTAAACTGGTACCTTACAAACGTAATATACATACCGGGTACTTCCATATTTCATACGCAATGTGGTTCTCAAAAGAAACCAACATTGAGCAACCAGACGGACGGACAGGCGGCTCAGAAGGACCGACATCCTCAGATGGAGCAGAATCGCCGTCACGTGATAGGAGTCGGCCAATTGGCACGTCGTCGTCGTCGTCATCGGAAGAACGCGGAGGAGTAGGAGGAGCTCATTGCTTTGATCGAGCTTGGGGTGCCGGTCGCTGCGTCCGAGACCGAGCTTGGGGCGCTGGTTCGAAAATTCTAATCGGGCGCTCGAGAGGACGTCCCTCGCGTTCCTTCCGCTTTGACGCGGTGGGCCGTATTCTTTTGTTAGCGGCCGGAGGACTGTAGGACAACATACAGTTATTAAATAATAGAAACAAAAATAGGACTATTACCCCCCATATGAGCATCATGCAGTTACCCCCCACCCCCCCACCCCCCCCCCCAATATGAGCATCACGCTGTTACCCCCCCCTACCCCCACCCCCATATGAGCATCATGCAGCTAATTATATTAGGACTGCCACAACCCTGGCAGTCCTAATGCTTTCAGTCCCGACTGTAGCAGCTGAACGGCCAAAACGATACGATCGTGTGTCGTGTTCTAGGGTTAGGATTTCAAGACAAAATGTGGGATTTTTTATGTTCGAAAATTCCATCCATGAACCCTAAAGAGATTCTAAACCTAATTTATCAAAACTTTTTAGAGAATTAAGAAATATTCTAAGGTTTTGAATAGAATGTAGAAAATTGTAGAAGAAATTAGGGAAGAACATACCTAGAATCCGATGATTGTTTCGACTTGCGTGTCATCTCTTCGAATCTTGAAATGTTGTAGAAGAAATTTTGGTGGAAGAATTGGGAATTGAGTGGTGGAGGAGTGGTGGAGAAGAGAGTAGGGTTTTGGGAGAGCTTTTCTTTTGGTGGAGAAAGAGAGAAAAATGAGAAATGGGGAGGAAATGAGGGTTTTGGGGGTTCGGCTGCCCCAAGCAACTTGTGGGCAGCCCCCAGCAAAAGTTCCACATTCTTGGGCTGCTCCCAAGTAAGGGCTGCCCCCAAGTAAACTTGGTAGTGCCCTTAGAAAAAGCCTATTTTTATTAATCTTTTTCTCACTCAAAACCTTTAATCCAAACAAGAGTTATTAAACACACTATACTTAACTCTCCCTCCAATCCAAACAAGCTTATATGTATAGACTCTACTCTCTCCTACTTAACTTACCTTCGCTTAACCCCACTCAACTATGCTTATTTTGGGCTTTTTCTAAGGGTACCACATTTTTTACTTGGGGACAGCCCTTACTTGGGGGCAGCCCAAGCAGGTGAAGATTTTGCTGGGGGCACCCACATTTTGCTTGGGGGCATCCCAACCCCCCAAACCCTCTATTCTTTTCCATAACTCATTTTACTCTCTCTCCACCAAAAGGAAAAAAAAAAAAGCTCTCCCTCTCCCAGAACCCTACTTTCTTCTCCACCACCACTCCACTCTCAATTCCTCCACCAAAATTTCTTCAACAACATTCCAGGATTCGAAGAGATGACATGCAAGTCGAAGCAATCAGAATCTAGGTACGTTCTTCCCTAATTTCTTCTAGAATTTTCTACATTCTATTCAAAACCCTAGAATATTTTTAATTATCTAAAAAGTTTTGATAAATTAGGTTTAGAATCTCTTTAGGGTTCATGAATGGAATTTTCGAACATCACAAACCCACATTTTTTCTTGAAACCCTAACCCTAGAACATGACAAACGAGCGTCTCGTTTTGGCCGTTCGGCTGCTACAGTCGGGTCTGATTACATTAGGATTGCCAGGCCTGTGGCAGTCCTAATATAAAGTAGGACTGTGGCAGTCCTACTTTACATTAGGACTGCCAGGCCTAATGTAATCAGATCTGGGGGTGGGGCTGGGGTGTGGGGGGGAGGGTTGGTAACTGTATGTTGCTCATATGGGGGGGGTTAGTAACTGTATGTTGCTCATATAGAGGGGGGGTAACTGCATGATGCTCATATGCGCGGAGGGGAGGGGGGGGTAACAGTCCTATTTTCGTTTCTATTATTTAATAACTATACGTTGTCCTGCAGTCCTCCGGCCGCTAACAAAAGAATACGGCCCACCGCGTAGCGGAAGGAACGCGAGGGACGTTCTCTCGAGCGTCCGATTACAATTTCCGAACAGGCGCCCCAAGGTCGGTCTGGGACGCCGCCACCGGCACCGCAAGCTTGGTCGAAGCAACAAGCTCCTACTCCTACGCGTTCTTCCGATGACGACGACAACATGCCAATTGGCCGACTCCTATCACGTCAAGGCGGTTATGCTCCATCTGAGGAGGCCGGTCCTTCTGAGCCGCTTGTCCGTCCGTCCGGTTGCTCAATGTTGGTTTCTTTTGAGAACCACATTGTGTATGAAATATGGAAGAACCCGGTATGTACATTACGTTTGTAAGCTACCAGTTTAGTATACTATATATATATATATATATGTATTTCATAATTGTTATATTTTTCTGTTGTTCGATATACAGAGGACATATCGTATCCTTAGGGCTGTGAGTCACGGAAAGAAAACCGTGTCCTGGAAGTTTGGAAGCTTATCGGAGGCCGTCCAGAGCAAACTCATGCCGAGCGGCTTGCACAATTTGGCACAAAACGCCTATAGGACAATGGATAGTGCCCTCATATCCGCCTTCGTGGAGAGATGGCACTCGGAGACCAACACATTTCATCTCCCAGCAGGGGAGATGACAATTACACTTGACGACGTCTACCAGATACTGGCCCTGCCAGTTACCGGACGCGTCATGACCAAAGAACATTACACCAATAAGAAATCCCTAAAATGGTACGAGAAGATCGTCTAATTTGTCTCAAGTCACCTTGGACTTGAGGCTACCAGTTTTACAACTCTGTCCGGCTTCAAGAAGTCATATGGAATTCCTCTGTCATTTCTGGTGGAGCACTTCATGGATATGGAGGTGGATGACGATGATGATGAGACGGTCGACGCGGTGGCCCGTGCGTACATGTTGTTCGTCCTAGGAACGGTGGGCATTCCGGACAAGTCCGGAACCTCGATATATGCTAGGTACATTCTCAATTTATCTGAAGTGGATGACTTCATTGATATATCCTGGGGAAGCGGTATCCTAGCCAATCTTTACCACGAGCTCGACATCACATCCCATGTCGGGACTAAGACAATGGCCGGATGCCAGACTCTGCTACATGTAAGAAAACTTCTAACAATTTAATCTCGTTTACTTCATTTTGTTGTTTATTTTTTTACTATTCATTTATAAATTGAATAAGCATGGGTATACGAGCACTTTCCGATGCTTAGACGGGGTGACCTGAACCCAGAGTATGTTGAAAACCTTCCTAGAGTGTCTCGATGGAGGCCCTCCCAGCTGGAAACAAAAAATTGGCAAACACTGGCTTCCATTCGTGAAGTACTAGACAATTTGGTGCCATAAGAGGTAATAAATTTTGACTTACTTTTTCATGTTAATTTTGTTTTGCTGTTAACTGTTTTCCTACAGATTTTTTTGAAATCCATACCGGGATTTACGCGAGGAGAATCGTGAGGTCCAACCAGTTTTTTTATTTCATGACATGATCACATGCTATGAGATCACGGAGCCGTACATACCTGATCGAGTACTTCGTCAGTTTGGCTTCGTGTAAACTGTGCCAAAGCACACACTACGGATGTTGGAGCCTCCGTGCGGAACCCAACCTTTAAATTACAAACCGACGGATTTCAACTGGGTGACCGACTTTTACTCCGAGTGGCAACGACATGTACTTCGGGAATCTGAAAGACAACCGATCACCCAGATGGCCGACTGCAGCGAGGACTACATGTCGTACTTCCTGGGGGTCGGACATCCTAAGTTGTCGAACCCTACAAACCCGAGTCCCGTGACCGTGGGAGCCATTGGACATCTTCCTTCCAAAAACACCTTGTATGCTTCGTTGGTGAAGATGGTGAGTTCCGTATTTGTAATTAGACTTTCATCTTCCATGTTTGTAGACTTAATTCACTTATACTTTCATTTACAGTCTAAAAGGACGAAGGAATTGGCCAAGACACTCCGGAGAGGTTGACAAAGTGACACTAGTGTCGCGGTCGCATGATATGTAGTTGGATGTTCATGATATGTAGTTGGATATTTTGTTGGATATGTTGTTGGATATGTTGAACGTATATGTAGTTGGATATGTTGTTATTTATGCTGTTATTTTGTCTGATTGTCATAATTTGGATATTATGTTGGATATTTTGAAGGATATGTTGTTATAAACTCTCTTTGGATACCTAATTGAAACTCTATGTGAGGAGTGTTTGTAATACAAACTCCCTCACATAGAGTTAGTATCAGGACTGCCACACTCCTGGCAGTCCTACACTAAAATAGGACTGTCAGGGGTGTGGCAGTCCTAATTGAAACTCTCTGTGATGAGAGTTTGTATTTGAAACTCTCATCACAAAGAGTTTCAAATAGGACTGCCAGCACCCTGGCAGTCCTACACTTCAGTAGGACTGCCAGGGTGCTGGCAGTCCTAATTGAAACTCTCTGTCACAGAGAGTTTCAAATAGGACTGCCTTGTCCTGTCCTGGAGGCTCTCCGGCCGGGGAGGCAAAGAAGATTGCTATCGTCACCCTTTCTCCCGGTGTATGTGAAAAAGAGAAAGCACTTTTTCTCTTTTCGGTCATAGGTTGGTTGGTCCAAAGAACGAGAGTCGGCTCCTCCCGGCACGGTCGCCTCCAGCCGTTGGTTGTTCCAGTCGAATTATTAACCGACCTTGCATCCCAACCTTCTTGCTTCTCGACTTTCTTTGGTGCTGACAAATGATGATTGAGACGGGATTCAGCATTTTTAAATCACGAAACGCTCTGTTTCCATTTTGGTTGTGTCTATAGTGTGTCACGCCAGGGGACTAATGGAATGCTTTTTTCCTTTGACCAACGGGTCCTCAAACCAACTTGTCCTCCTTTCTGGTGTTGTTCTCATAAGAGTCATACCAGAAGGGGTTGTGCTCCTTCATACTGGCAGTCCTATTTGAAACTCTCTGTAACAGAGAGTTTCAATTAGGACTGCCAGCACCCTGGCAGTCCTACTGAAGTGTAGGACTGCCAGGATGCTGGCAGTCCTATTTGAAACTCTCTGTGATGAGAGTTTCTATTTGAAACTCTCTTCACAGAGACTTATAATTAGGACTGCCACCCCCCGGCAGTCCTAATACTTAGTCTGATACTTTAACAAATTGGTATATTTTGCCACACATATTTGCACACAGGTAAACACATGAAACACATATAGCACACAGGTAAACACATATAACACAGATATCACACAGGTAAACACATATAACATACTGAACTTCATATTTCACTGTATACAAAAGTGGTACTCCATATAGGTAAGTCCAATACGCAAAATTTACTGTATACAACATTTACTCCATATAGGTTAGTGAACTTCATATTTCACTGTATACAAAAGTGGCCCTCCATATACAAAATGTCAAACTGTAAATATATCCATACTCAGTCGATTTCGACGTCGTAGTGGTCAGCAGGTAAGTCTCTTGGCTCCTCAAACTTCAACAACTTCTTACAATGGTTGATTTGATCAACGAAAGGTGTGGTTCAAGCGATGGCTTCGACTGGTGCTCTTTTGTACCAAACTGTTGAAGGTGGAGGAATCGGAGAATGACCGATCATCTTTAGTATGACGAAGTGATCCCCAATTTGACCTAAGTACATAGGTTAGAATGTCCGTGGTCCGCCGGAGGAGCGCACATCGGAAAGAATGTATTGCTAATACCCGACGAGATAAGTACAACAGGTATCATGTACCTATTAGCAAATAAATAGCCGGCAGACGGGACTGACATGTAGTGGTTTTTTTCCGGTAACACTGTCGGTGCAAGGGATACTTAACAACAAACTTGTAATTGTTTCTTCGCTTAGGATGCGAGAGTAAAATGGAAGACGAGTCTCTAACTCCTCGTACAGCTCCTGCCTCACCTGTCTCCATCCATCTTTGTCATCAAAACCAAGATGTCTTCCAAGCACATGGAATCCGCAATGGCCATCACCGGGGATATCGACAATAGACCAAATGTAACTACGAAGGTCAGGTTGAAATTCGTCAATATACAAACTCAGTGTTTGGTTTGCAACGGTATCTTCTCTTAAGAGGTCCATTTTCTCCATTTTCGGCGAACAACAAGCTTGCCCTTCCGTGCAGGCGGAGGTTGCTGTAAGCTTTGTTCAACATGCTCAAAGGACGATGGATCTCTCTTAGTCGACTCCAGCCTTCTCTTATGTGAACTAGTCAATCTTGTTTGAGGCCTGCCTTTAGGATTGGAAACAACGGACGGCTCATACATTCTAGTAGTTACCGGACATACAATTTCTTGGATTTTAAGCTCAATGGACTTCCGCTCCGCTCCGCTCCTACTGAGGCACACCACCTTGCGTGTAGAAGTTTCACTTGTGGCAAAGAGAAGAAATCATCGTCCGTCTTCACCACGGACATCATAGACAACTGCCTCCAACGTTGATCGACAGCATCTACTGAAATAGGAATGGATTCACGACGATATTCATTAATCTGATGTGCACAAGGAAGGCCCAGTGTATGTCGATATACACACCCGCACACCTCGGGAGCAAACCCGACAAACTTTGACATATCTCATCAAATATTAATGCCAACGCCTTGTGAGATACCACGCGAATTAAAGCATCTAACAGTACTTCCTTTCTATGCTCATGCTTGACTATATTTAAGCTCATCTCAAATGATGCCTTAATTTCATTCACCGTCTGGTCTACCGATAGATGTATAGCTTACCTGTCACGCCCCGATTCAGTCAAATCGATAATCGTCTCCCGGGGCGTGATGTCGTGCAAGCCTAAGTTGCGCTTGCACAAGGCGGTTCATAAGGTCATCCGAAACAACAACATTTGCAAGAGTACGCGGAGAAATTGGACACATTTATATAAAGAAGGAAACTTGTATTTTCATTGATAATAAGTTAGATTACAGACTCGATTACAAAAGAGGCCTCTCGGGGTTACAACTGACATCGATGAGATAGTCATTCCATACATTTACATCCTTTTTACAAAACAACAAAATGACTCTCTAAGACCTGGGATCGGTGAGAGTCTGCGCTGCATGATGCAGTTGAATTGAGTCTTCAAAATGTTGCAGAGTTAGCCTTCGCGCTAGCAAGGCTTCAAAAGATAGGAGTGTCGCCTTTAGTTCCTTGGCACGCTATCCTGGTTCTGGGTACCTGTTGAGAGCGAGGTTCAGCACATTACACTTTGTGCTGGTGCGTGGCAATTTAAATCCCGTGCTCTCATTTGTTGAAGAAGTTAAGTGAACGTGCATGCAAATGTTTAGTGAAGTTTCTAGCCATCCTAATCAATTCAAACCCATATTCGAAGGCACAACCGTATAATGACGATAGATCTTACCCCCGGCAGAGCGCGCCGTTGTAGCGTAAACTTACCATGTTCTTCCCTGTTATGTTGATAATAAGGAAACATAATAAAGTGCATTCGTGAAGGTCACTGGCACGACAAGCCATCCTGGACATATAGCTTGGTAGACAGAGGTCCTTCAACGCAGGTAGCGAGCCCCGTTGAAAGCCACTGCCTACCGTGGCATACATCCGGCATAGCTATCCGTGTTTCTTCCTAGGCCGGAACGGTCCCGTGGCCTCGGGATACCGTCCGAAGAAACAATCGCCCTTGCCGACAAGTTGTCCATGACCGTGCTAAGTTAATTGTTATTTCAAGGCACATCTTTATTTGTTGCGACATTCATTTAATCAATTTGTCTTTCCTTAGCACGGTTCTATATGATACGGTAATTGCAAGCACGATAAGGTTATATGACAAGCATTTGTATAGTTCATGTACGTGAGACGTCGTGTGACCGTTCATTGGAACATCATTCATGTCGTTGCATTACATCTAGCATAACATATGTCTAGTATCGATAATGTATTAGAGAAGAGGGTCGAAGGAAGAAGGGTCAGCCGCTCACCTTAGTATTTACTTGAGGCAAGAAACTGGTTGGCCGCGCTAGACGTTGCCTACGCGATCACCTGAAATCGCACAAGCAACCGATTAGAACACTGTGTTATTCAAGGAAATTCGATACGAATGCGAAGTTCGAAACGCAAGCCATGAAAACCATCGAAAATATTTACGAAAACGCATTCAGAAAACCAAAGCCAAAGAAGCAATTGCGGCATGAAAAGCATAGCAACGGGAGGTCTCTCCCGACTCAGCCGCAGAGTCTATCCTCGAGGCGCAACCCGCTGAATATGGGACTTGGTTCCGAAGAAGCCATTCCATAACGGAGAATGGATCTTAATTCAACCATTCCCATTCGATCGATTCCGACCTATCGGTCCCGACCGAGTCGATAGCGACAGTGTTCCTTTCTCGCGCACCCCGTGGACGAAAAACGGGGCACGATGTAGGGACGGGGCACTACATTGCCAAACAGAGACACAGTTGTCGAGAGATGATTTTAGGTGTCTCTTCAATACAGAGTGTGCTCCTTCGACACGGTTGGTAGTTGTCGTGCCGTAATGCTTCATCACATTCGTCCATGCTAAGACGAATTGTTCTTTGTGCGGTTCAAGCCATGTATCTTTAATGTAAGAAATACATGCCGGCTCCCTCGCCTCCCACTTTTGCTTGAACAAGTACCATGCGGCGGCGTAACTGGCAATCGTAGAGGCTCGCCACACACAATTCTAGTCATTGTAGAAATCATCAAAAATTTGCATGTCAATTTTACCATCCTCCTTCCGAAACTTCAACTTACATTGGACTTGAATATTACGATTGACATACCAAGTGCATAGCAATGTATCCGCTTGAGGAAAAACAATGTGAATAGCATTAATTATGGCATACTCTGTCGGTAACAAAAACTGACGGCTCTATATGACCGGTGTAAAGTGTTTTCAGTTTCTCCAACGCCCATGTGTAGTCTTCAAGTTTCTCACTCTTCATGAAGCAAAATGCCACTGAAAATTTTTCCAAGTAGAGGTGAACCCGACAACATGAAAGAGAGGCATCTCGAACTAATTGGTCTTCTACGTGCAATCAAGGACTAATACGTCGGCAAAAGACCTGGCCAGACTTGTGCAATCGGGATGAGCCCAAAAGATTGAAATTACTTCATTACTCTGGAGATGTCTTCTATGGAACTCAATATAATGATTATCGGAAAGCAAGTTGAGCACTTCTTGCATCGCCATTCTTGATTTCGTCCGGACAGCATTCGAAGAAGATAGGGCGTTGTATATTGACTTCATTGTAGACTTGTTCTTCTCATCTTCATATCGTATGACGGAATATATTTGTCTCGGTGCAACTACGAAGGTGGACAAGTCTTCGACTATCTTCTTCTCCGTATTGTTCAACCGTCCGACATACGGATGACCCAATAATATTTCGGCAATATCATGGTTGTGGATTCCATTCTTCACTTCTACTGTCCACTTTCCTTCTTCTTCGTTTCTAATATGGATCGTGAATGGACAACCACATTTTCTCGTTCCAACATTTTTTTGGAACTTTACTTCGGATTATCCTGTGTCTTTCTTGTGCTTTCTGAACACACCACCTCTTTCACAGCCAACCATCACAGTTTGTCGTCCCGGACGATTTTGGGCCGATCTGGATATCACTAGAACTATGTTGTTTTCCCGTCCAACTTCTCGACACCAATGTACCGCACCGTCGCTTGATTCAAACCAAAGATCAGTCCAGAATAAATGACCTTCATCGACTGCAATTGGAGCAGGTACCGCAAAATCCGAAAATCTCAAGTCCCACAATAGAACTTAAAAGTTAATAAAACTAAACAACTACATAAAGCAAATAGGTAAATATATGCAATTAAATAGGACTGCTAGAGAGGTGGCAGTCCTTCACTACAGTAGGACTGCCATGGTGCTAGCAGTCCTACATATTGTGAAGGACTGTCACCTCTCTGGCAGTCCTAATCTATGATCGGGACTGCCAGAGAGGTGACAGTCCTCTGTGTCACAATCCGATTTTTCACCCGATAAAAAGTTAAAATTTAGTTACCAAGAAGGCTTCCGATGAATCAAAGTGTTCTTCGAACGTTGCGGGAAGAGAGTATACAACATTTGATGATCCGGGTTGTTCCACGTTCAATTTTTTTTCTACATTAAACACATAATTCAACTTTTATATGTGAAATTCATGTTTAAAACATTAAACAAATATTAATTCGATGACTTATCAATAAATGGGAGAAGTCATTGATACTATTAATAGATATTTCACCAACAATCTTCCCAAATGGGGGAAAATTTTGGCTAGGTTTTATTCTATGACCTAAAAGAAGAAAAGAGTAGAGGAAGGAAGAGAGGAAAAAATTAGAAAAGTTGGATTTTATACCAAATTTGGGGCTGCCCCCCAAGTAAAAAAAAAAAAAAAAAAGTGATGACAAACTTGTAATATTTGCAAATAATTTGGGGCTTCCCCCATGTAAAAAGTGTGGTACCCTTAGAAAAAGCCTTATTTTTTCCCCTCAATCCAAGCAGACCCTAAATAAGCAAACGTTTCTATGGAGACTTAAAAAGAACTAACTGAATCTAAAGGAAATTTACCCGTGCCCTCCTGAAACGGCCCGAACCCCTCGAATAGAAGACGATTTCATCCTCATCGTCAGCCTCCTCCGACCTCACCTTACTCAACGCCTCGTGGTTCCCGATCGCCTCCGCTGCGGAAGCCGCGATGCCGAAATCGGAGGCATCGTCGTCCCTCCTCCTGGTCTCCATGCCGGCCCTGAGCGGAGGATACTCCGACCGAAACGGCGGCGGGAGCTGTCGGAAGAACTGCTGGACCATCCCGTTCAGGCCCGCGCCGAGCTCCGCCCCCGCCTGGCCGATCCGGTTGCCGATGTCGCAAATAGCCGACACCCCGGCGGCGGCGGCGGAAGGGAGGTCCAGTTTGGCGGCGGCCGAGGAGGATGAGGAGACTAGGGTTTCGGCGATGAGCCCGGTGAACCCCTGGGCGAGGCGGTCGGCCAGGTCCTGGCCGCGGCGGTGGAACTCCTCCCATGGCTCGAACGCTCGCTCGATCGACATCGCCGGAGAAATTAGGGTTAGGGGTTCGGTGGCGGAGAAGGAGGTAGGGGTTCGTGGGAGGGGAGGTCAGACTGAGAGATCGGCAGCTTCGTTTCATGTCCACCCACGCGTGCAAATTACGATGAGGAATCTCCCTTTTTTATCTTTTTGAAGGAAAGGAATCTCAGATTTTATACTCAAACAAAATAACCTATATTTAATAGGCAATGCTAAGAGAACATTAGAGCATCTCCAACCCTATTAGCAATGCTAAAGAATAAAAGAAATTTTGATTTATCTTCATTTTTTTTATAAATATTTTTATTTATAATTGATGATGTGAAGATAAAGTTATTATGAAGTGCATTGTCTAGATCTAAACAACTAACTACATTGTGCTTGCTATATCATTGTCATGTCAACTTCATGATTTATTCTACATTTGCATTGGAGAAAGATTTTTAAAATGAAAGTTTGTCATTCTTATGTGGCAACCATTTTTTCTAAACTCACAATAGGGTTGGAGATGCTCTTAAAGGTGGGTTTGATTGCAAGTTGAAAAGTATGTGGGAGTGGGAAAAAAAATTAATTTCATGGAATTATTTCCTAAGAAAAAAATTTCATAGAATTTTAAAAGTTTTTCATGGAAAACTTAATTTGAGTATTTGATTTCATTATTTTTTACGGTAAATAGTTATTTTTCATGAAAAATAATATTTTTCTACGGGTTGGACAAGTTTTATTTTCCACAATTTTAGAAGAAAATATGAAAAAAGAAAGTTTTTTTGGAAAATAATTCCATAGAAGATATAAGCTAAAAAAAACACTACAATTGGTGAAAATTTTGTGATGGAAATATTTTTCATGAAAAAAAAATCCAATCAAACACCACCTAAAATCTAATAGTAATACTGGTGTCTGCTTATATATTGATGGATTAATATTAGAAAATTGCTAAGTCTACAACTAAATATTTTCCACGTAAGGTATGAACCAATTCCAATTATCTACACATCAAGATTCTACTTCCTACCAGATATGGGACTAAATTATCAATTTCATTTTCTCCACTTTTCATTTTCTATTGTTGTTCTTGTGGGATTGTATTATATATATACAAGGAGGTCTTATGGTTTCTAATTGTTTTTCTTGGAAGCTTCTTAGTAATCCATCATTTCGTTGTAAATAAAGGCTGTTAATATGCAAGATTGAGATTTGGAGGCATGTGGATCATGTTTTGCAAATACTTGAGGGGAAATGATCCATCATTCATTCTGTTGGAATTTTTGACAGTTCTTAAAATAAAAAAAAATAAAAAATAAAAAAAAAACCGATCTATAGTACCATCAAAATTTAGGAATTCTCGGTACAGCAAGGATTGTCAACTCCATTGTCCCAAACGAGACTGATATTATTAAACTTCAAAACTTTATTAATTGAGTTTGAAATTTAGGAAATAGTGTCTTAATGGTCCTTCATCACTCTTCTTCATTGTTGGTGTAGGGATTTAGAAAGAAAATAAAGAAGATAAGAGGAAGACGCCAACAATGTTAGAGCATCTTGTAACTTTGGAAAAAAGTTAATGCCACATAGGAATCACAAAATTTTATTCAAAAGTTCTTCTCCAATACAATTGTCAAATCAATTGTGAAGTTTACGTGGCAAAAATTAAAGAAGACATTGTGAAGTTGATTGTCTTGTTCTAGACAATGCACTTGACAATGTCTTCTCTTCCATGTCATCAATTATGAATAAAAAATATTAAAAAAAAGAAAGAAGATGAGCAGTTGTCTTAAAAGTTGAATTGGAAGTCGGAAAAAATACTTTTTATTGTCTCCTCAATACTTTTGCATTGGAGAGAGTTTTTCTATCTCATTGTCTTTTGAGATATAATTTTACCACATAAACAAGACATTGTCTTGTGGCTCATGCCATATAGGAACACCTAAGACTCAATGATTTTGCATTGGAGAGAGTTTTTCTGGGGCCATGTCTGACGCTTTGAAAAAGTATCGCATGACTTGCTAAAAATATTCTCACAGGTTAGACAATGTGGATCCAATGACGTAAGTCTCGTTGCAATTCTAGGTCTATACAAAAAAATATATCGTTACGGTCAAATTAAAAATAGATTTATATGCAATTTCATTTATATGCAAGTGTTTGTAAATGACAGAATAATCAGAATGTCAGAAAATGAAGGGATCCTTTAAGCATTTTTTTTTTTTGGGTGTGGGTGGGTGGGAGAAGAGGCTTCTAATATAGCTGCAAATGGAGTTTTGTCTAATGACCACTACCATACCCCAAAAACAAAAACAAAAACAAAAAAAACAAAAAAAAAGGAGAATTTTTGACTTATCTCCATTTTATTTACCACAGTTCAAGGTGTATTTATAATGTAAAAAAAACTTTTCCATTTTTGACAAAAATCATCTAGAGCTGACGGTCAACTGCTTTGATGTAAAAAATTTAACCAAAATACTCCTCTCCCATTGTCTTCTCTTTGCCCCCAATCCCCTCCCTCCATCCCCCTCCCTCCCCTTCGCCAGTACCTAGGAATGAGCATTCGGTTAATTCGATTTAAACCGAATCGAATAAGCAAAATCGAAACCGAACCGAAATGACCCATAACGGAATCAAATCGAACCAAATTAAACCGGTTCGATTTTCGGTTTATTCACTTTATTCGTTTTTTTCGGTTTATTTGCTTTGTTAATATATATAGCAACTAAATATATATATATCGATTCTATAAACTAATTATCCTTTCTTCATATATATATATATATATATATATATATATATATATATATATATATATATATATATATATATATATATATATTTTTTTTTTTTTCTTTCTTTTATATATATATGGGTGAAGATCAGGTGACACATATAATTTGACATCTAAAAAAATACGCAATTCAGCTGCACATCATTTGAAATGAATGATCCAGATTTAAATAGATACTTTGAATTATTTAGCATGCATGCTAAATTGAATATATCATTAATTAAACACAACCTACTATTAATTAGAATGCATGTCAAATTTGACTTCCATGAATGTAAATTTGGTATGCAACTAAATCCATACCCTTTCAAATGATGTGCGGCGAGATTGCATATTTTTTAGATATCAAATTGTATGTGTCACCTAATCCCCACTCTCTCTCTCTCTCTCTCTCTCTCTCTCTCTCTCTCTCTCTCTCTCTCTCTCTATATATATATATATATATATATATATATATATATATATATATATATATATGCAAATTACCTCTAGCGATGCATGCGGCCCAAGTGGTCGGAGTTCGCGATCCAGTGGAGGCGAGTTCGCCACAATTATCCATTGTTTAAAAAATAAATAAATATATATATATATTTTTATATAAATAAAATTATATATATATATATATTATATATATATATATATATATATATATATATATATATATATATAT
>JANAVB010006214.1:0-63656 GCA_029216955.1 Iris pallida
CTTCATTGGAATTCCTTTTTCCTCTTGTAGGGATTCACCCTGTTCTTGCTATTGAATTTGAGCTTGATGGGTTCATTTCGTTTGAACAGATGAGAAAGAACAGATCTTCATTATTCCTTCTTGCCATTATTTCCTTGCATTCTTATTTTCTTCTTATCTTAAACTCTGTCTAATTACACCAATCACCCATATCTTACCATCCCTACCAGATGTACATCGAAACCCTTGAATATTCATATCTTCTGCCTGGAAAAGACTGAAGAAGTGATGTGAATCATGTAGCTCAGAGGAGACATAACTGATTATTATATGATGATTAGAGGAAATCAAAATGTGGAGTGTTCAATATTGAAACCTTGAGATAGAAATGTGGTAAAGGTCTCGAATAGAATCAAGAGATGTACACTACCAATCTGGAAACAATCACACTTAGGAAGATTTTGGGGTTTTGAGATAGTTTATAGGTGTATTCAAACTGATGAGGATATTCAAGGTCAAGCTAGATTTGAGAACCTCGAAACTCTGTTTATTGATTCTTGGGAAGTTTTACCCTAAGGCTATGTAGAAGGTTAATAATAGAAAAGAGAAATTAATTGCATTCAATAAGGATATTGAACAAGATATTGCAAAAATGACTAGGGATAGAGGGAACATAAAGTTATAGAAATTTAGAGATTGTTGTGGAAATTTTTTTTAGGAGAATAATATTCAAAGGTGTATGTCGAAGAAAATACGAAAGTTGAATTTTTTGATGGAGGATAAGTTTTGTAAGGCCTAAAGGTATTTAAATTAAATAACACGAGGAGAACCATTTGAACAAGTTCAAGGGATTCGTAAACGGGATTTAGAGGTTTCAGGCCAAATTTAAGACAAGGTGAAAGAATTTGGAAATTTGAATAAATGGTTAATGTTGATTCCTAAATGTGAAGGCTATGCTTCATGAGTAATGTTTGGAAATTGGAAATTGCCTATGGTAGTCATGGTAAAGGCTTAGGTAAAGGTTAAATTTTTATATGGAGACTGGTGAGGTAAGGATACGATTGGCAAGTTATGACCAGATGAACTTAAGGGTATCGGAAACAGATGATTAACTTGATCTTTCTTATCTTGTGCATTTATTTACCACCTCTTGAACCCCCACTTTCTATTTTGAGATCCTTTGACGTTCCTTATCGTGACCTTGACAGTCGGAATGTAATACTAGCTGTTACCCTCCAACAAATCTTATATGCAAGACCTTGACGAACTCACCTTCGTGTAGGTATATTATGTCCCACTAAAATCCGTCTCCATGTACTATATTTTCTTGATATGATTTTTTGGTCAAATGGCTAAACTGATACTGAATTATTCCTGATTTCAATTAGAGATCCAGCCTTGACTCAATTCCTTCGACCCGACTTGTGATGATGTTCTGCTTGATTCCTTAAATGCTTAACCTTGTACCTTAACTTGATTGCTTGACCCATTTAGTTAAGAATCTGGACTATGTATCTTCGTTCATCACTACCACCCTTACTTATATCCTATGCTGCTAATTATCCTTAGTTTTACAAGCTTATCCTTTTCGAGCTTGATCATGACATATCTTATTGGGTGCGCACCCACTAACATATTGTCTAATCAGAACCGGCGTATGATGGTCTGATCAACCTATTGCGTTTTGGTTTGCTTTTATATTAATCTACGTGGATAGAGACATAGTTAAACTTGCCATGGAATCTTATCCGCAACAGCCTTGAAATTCTTTTTGGAATTTTTTATCGCCTATGAACCTCGTATTCGTATCCAGTTGAATTAAATTTAATCATGACCTGGATCTTCATCATTGGATGCTCGTACTCATACTTGATTTCATTGATTCCCCATCTTGCCTAAATCTCGAATTATCCCAAAATTGATCAACTTAGGTCTTGTCAAGACAAAAATCTATTTGTGATTTGTTGTGCCTAAATTTTTTTTTACCATTTTATGGAATAGTAACCTTTTAATAATTTCTCAGTTATTGTTAATGACTAATTTCTTATATAGGATGGTAGATAACCCTTAAAACCTTGATGGTTGTTATTCCCTTACCTTCCCAATTAGGACACCCTAGATTGCTTGTGTGTTGATACCATAGTACTGTTTTGACCAAGAATGACCAGTGCACCTAGGTGCGACTTCCAACTACAACAGTATGCCCTGACCCTGTATACTATTCCTTCAAATTGTATGGTTTAGATAAAATTCTTAGGACCTTGATTGTCGGGAAATAGGGATGTTACCACCATTAGTATCAACTGTGGATATATATAGGTTAGTCCTTGATGTGGGAATGTGTGTTTATAAACCTGTAGCTTATGAGATTTATAGTATCAGCCCTGATAAGATTGGAAGTTAAGAGCTAGCCTATTATAGAGTTTCTCTTTTTGCTAAATTCTGGTTACCAACACTTAGGTAGCTAGCATAGGTAAAATCCTAAGAAGTCGACCAGCGGATGACGAAGTACTAGGATGTTGAGAAAATTGACTAGTGATTGACCCTTGACTTTGTTTGACCTAGAAGGGGGTGCGATCATCTTAATTTCGAGGACAAAATTTTTATAAGGTGGGTAGGATTGTAACACCCAGTTTTCCAAATGAGGGTAATTTTGAAATTTTATAATTTTGATTAATCGATAATAAGATTTAACTCATGTTGTAATTTTTGGTAATTTTTTTAATCAATTTAAAACTATTTAAAATGTTGAATTGTGATTTTGATGGTTAACTAGTTAATCCCTAGTTTTGCTAAGCTAAGAGACTAACCATGACCATGGGGACCTAACCATGTGATTAGAATAACTATTTACAACTTTTAGGCTAAGGGTATTTTGGTCATTTCGTGACTTTTGAATTATTTAGGATTTTGATTAATTGGTGAATTTTAGATTATTTTAATAATATTTAAATTGATGTATTATGATTTTGGTCATTTTTATATTTTAATATTTTGGGAAAATTTTATATTTTTAATATTATTTTTATTGGATTTGTTTAGTCGGGTTTGAGTTTCGTCTCGTTCCGACTTGTATTGTGACCCGGGTAGCTTGAACTCTAGATGTGACCCAATATTAAGTTAAGCATGGCTCACAAGACCCAACATTAAGTTAGTTAATTAAACTAATTTTTATCATGTTAGAATGGTTAAGTTAGAGACTCAAAACTAGATCATTTTGACCCCAAACTTGAACCTAGTCTAGACTTAACCATATGAGACTAGAGAGGGGCAATTAGGACATTTCCCATTAGCCCTAATGGACTTTATGGCAGTCACCTTTAGGAGAGAATGATCATTTCATTCATTACAATCTTGCCTCTTTTATTTTCCTTTTGTTCTTCTCCAATTTTAGAGAGCCTTCCCATTGATTTGATCTCCAAATCAAATCATTCCTTCACCAAACCTTCCCTCAATCATTCCCATTCTCCAAGGGGAGGGTGCTACCAAGGATTGGAAGATGAGTGCAAGGAGGAGTGTCCACTTTGAGGGATCTTCGTATCGGAGCCGTGTCCTAAAGGATTTTATTGGGATTTCACTCCCAATAGGTAAAACCCATCCTCTAAATCGATTTTCTTTGCATATAAATTAGTTTTGAATCCATAGCATCTATCTCATGCATGTGTCCCATTTAGATTCAAATTTGAGGCCATTTAGAGCTTTCTTGAGGATTTTAGATATGTGTCTTGTGTCCTACTTGATAGATCCCAAATTAGGACACCCTATGTGTATGTATGTATGATAATAGTTTAAATAGTTATTAAATTCAGTTTTATGATGGTTAGAGAGTGGATTGATCTTAGTTAGGATGGTTAGAATGAGTTTCATTTGGATACCTATGTTTGTATGCAAGTATCTTGGCCTATGTGTTCTTTTGTCAAATCCGTCATAATTTTCATCCACGTTTTTATTAACCAAAGCAACTTACTTTTAGCTTAGAACTCCAATTTGTCTCCCATTTTTTTAAAAGAACCGTATCGAAGTTAGCTTTCCAAATATATTTTAATAAGCCAAATTCTTTCTGTAACTTTCTGTAGAATTATTTGAGTGTCACTTGTACGAAAGACGAACGTGTTTCGGTATTTTCGCGATTTCGGGAGCTTTCGGACACGAAAATGCGATCCGTTTAAAGTTTCGGAAAGCTAACACGAAGGGCTACGACATACTTTAATCCTAGAATTTAGTGAATGCCCAATTGGTACAGTATTGGTTTTAAGTAGAAGAGTGACTATACGATATATGCATTTTGTGTAACCTATGAGCCTATGTAGTATGGGTATTAAATGAATATAGAGTATGTAATACATGATATGTTAGATGAATGAAATGATATATATATATATGATATATATCCTCTTTACATTAACGTATATATATGCTTGAATGCAAGCATGTAGGTATGCAATTAGTATAATGTATGTAAGCAATGCATAAATGCATGAATGAAAGAATGATATACAATGTATGCAAAAGTATATAATGAATGCTAGATATGAATGCAAGGTATATATGTAATGATAGATATGCATGCATAATGTATAAATATTGTAATGCAATATATAATGATAGCATGTATGGTAATGTAGAATATATCACTACACCAAAACATCTGTATTGTAACGGTCTGGTCATGTTACAAAAATTAATTCTAACGGGTAAAGGCCGTGAGTATATAGGCGTGGGTAATATTACTAACTGTCCTTCTAACGGATCAAGTCCGTTAGTATTTTAGCTTTTCTAACGGCTATACCCGTTAGTAATTTTTCTAACAGGCATATAATATATGTTACATATGAATACTAACGGGCTATCACCGTTAGTATATTTTAAAAAATAAAAAAAATAATTTCAGAATTCAAATACTAACGGGAATGGGTCGTTAGTATATTTAAAAAAAATAGAAAAAAAATTAGAATTGAAGGTACACCTATATTCAGCACCGGCACCCACCTGCATTTTACACACTAGCAGCTGCTACACTGAACCATGCTACTGTATTATACTGGTACAGGTCGTGACTTCTCGTAAATTCTAGGTAAGTAATTTGAACCCAACAATTCTTATTCTAGACAAGTATCCAACAGTTCTTTGGATGTTAATTAGCAAATAAACCTATACTAAATAATTAGCAAGAACAACCATGGTCATGTTTTTCACCATAACTACACTGTTACATACACTAACTAATAGTCATTGAACCACAACAAGTATATATAATAGCAATTATAAGACTGAACTTGTATGAGATAAGTAAACTTTCATGTCTAAGCTTATGACCTAGAGAACCCTTCATTACCATAACAAAAAAAAATCACATAGAAACACCCAACAAGTAAATTCTAGACAAGTATTTTAAACCCAACAGTTCTTTGGATGTACATGACTGTGCAGGTAAACATTTTAGGGTGGTATTCATTAAGGAAGGAGGGAGGGAAATACCTTTTTTCGGGTTGAAGCCCTGCAAATAAATACATCAAGATGAAGATCATGTAGGAAACTTGACAGTTTACTGCAAAATATGATGTGCCAGGCAATGTTAAAAATTCAATTGACTATTCAAAGCAAATCTATTTGATGTCATTACCTAGAAAAGTATAACATGTGTAGCTAATCAATGACACAAAGAAGTGGGATCAAACTTAGGATCTCAAACACAAGCTGAACATCACGTGTGACACGTATCCGATACGACCCACCACAAAGACTCATTGACTCATACACAAAGATAGGCCAAAATAGGTGTCATGTCCGGTTCATGTTGTGTTCATGTCCGTGTCCGTGCACCATTCTCAAGCAGATGTCAGGTATGCCAAAATCCCAAAAGTTTTAACCAGTTCACTAGTATGTGTAAACACAATTATCATTGCAGGTATTATGGATGAATTTATTGGAAAAGAGAGAAAAAAAGTTATACCACCAATAATAATTACAAGCTTTTCCTACATCAAATAGAATTATAACCACCACTAGTAACCCCTCGTTAGGTTGAAACTGGTTTCTTGAGTTTTTCTTAGATCAAGAATCTGGATTTTAGCTTAAAGAGGCAGAAACTTGAACCCCATTACCTTTGCAACTGTCCAATGTTTCAAGGATTTAGGCTCCCAAGGCAGGGCTATATAGCCTCCTAGGAACTCCAGAAGGAATGCTATCTGGAACTCCATAGGATACTGCTGTCCACACCATAACCATAGAGGAATCCCATAGTCCGCAATAAAACTTCTAAACCAACTGCATTCATCAATAAAAAGCTTAGTACAAAACAAAACAAAAAAGGATTTACGAGCCTTAGTGATGAACAAACCTGTGCCATATGCCCACGACCTCGCCCCCTGCTTTTCAGAGAAGTAAACAACACACCGATCGAAAATATGATCCCGAGCAAACCATTTGTGTACAGCCATTCGAACCGATATATTGGTAGGCTTGGGTCCTCGCCTTTAGGGACACCAAATTCACTCACCATTCCCTGCGGTTGAATAAATATCGGAAATAAAGTTGTCAATCTACTGTGTGTGATCCATAGTTGGTTAGTTCAAATTAACAATGCAGCACCTTAATGGCTTGCTGGATGAAAAGTACTGTGATCAGCATCCCGAAAAGCTCCCCTGCAATCCTTGTGAATCTGCTGATAATCGTGCAGGCATTGAAAATTGCAAGAAAGAACAGCATAAAAGCAGTCCAGATGCAGACCCTGCGAACAACGCACAAGCAAGTCAATATATGGAGCTAAACGAGCATAGGGAAGACGCAAGCGGCCTCCTGCCTAATGGCCATACCATCCGGTCCAAGCGAAAAAAATTTGCACCGAGCTCTTTTCGTTCTTTGGCAAACTCGTACATGTAAGAGTACATTATCACCGTAGGCTCAGCGACTCCTACAATCAACATGGGCTGACCACCAAATATTGAATGTAGGATCCCACATAGAGCAGTAGAAGTTAGAGCGTCCACTGTGCTCAGAGCTCCATCTAGAAGAAGAAATCAACAGAAAACCAAAATCATCATCGAAGCCTTGAATAGCAATAGGTTCTAAGCACAGTCATAATTACTCCTTGCCGTTCTGATACTTCCCAGACCTGTCTGCGTCTATGGCGAAGCTGAGGATGAAGTTGAAGTCGATCTCGGATTGATTGGGACGTCGTCAAAGGATATCGGAATGCCGAGGGCTCCTATGTACTCCATCATTACCTTCCCATCTGTGTACAAGTTAGTAGATCCATGTTAGTTGTGGTGACAACTACTGTTTGATCATGTGTATTGTGTAACAACTTTGGATGTCGCATCGTGTCTGACACGTAACAGATATATACATTTGGATACGCCCAAATAGGTATCAAATCCGTGTCACCGTGTCCAAATGGCGTCGTGTTGTATCCGTGTTCCTGCATCGTAGTCAACAGAAGGAAGTACATGCATGTCCAGAAAGAGTTTTATAAGACTCAAAAGTAGGCCACTATCATAGAACGAAGGCTGTAACATTTTACAACCACAGTTCAAGAAGAATTGTGCATTATCCACTATATAGGATTATATCACACTGAAAACTGAAAATTTCAGATACACCGCCAAAATTTAGCACTAGAGCTATATGTGTTGGGTGATTTCAGACAGGTATTCACAGTATCGGTGTTGGTATCGGACACTTGAATCTGGTATGAAATCATATATTTTGTTTCTTCACTGGAAACTTGTATCTGGTATGAATTCCTCATTAAAAAAAACCTCACTTAGGGCTGTAAAATGGAGATGGTCCAAATTCATTTCATGGATGACTACAGCTGTAATTTCAAATGAAGTTTCATGACACTAAGCAAACATAATTTCAAATGACATTAATTTCAAATGATTCTAAGCTTTGAGACACAAAAAGTGCTATGTTTTTTGGAAAGTTGATCAACAAACTAACAGTTACACTTCAGTGCCCTTCAACTAGAGGTACTAAGCAGAACATATTGACCTTCAAAACAAAGACAACAGTGAAACATTTATGATTTTTTTAATACAGATAGTGAGTAGCTCTGATAAAACCAAAAGGGAGAACTTTTACCTCTTCGATCTATACACACCACAAAACCATTGAACTGGATGCCCTTCCAAATTGTGCCAAGAGGAGACTTTGCCAGCTTTCCACTCAAAATTGCTATCTATAGAGCAGAAAACAGAGGACGTCTCATTACACTCAAAATTCATTGCACAGTTAAAGAGTGACAAAGAGAGTTTCACACACTGATCTTATTGAAACCTTAGATGAACATATCAGGGTAGTGTGGACAAACCAAATACATATATGTTCATGAAGATACAAAGTATACCTGTACACTCTAATACTCCTCTTCTAACCTGCTGATGCTTAAGGAAAGTGCATATAAAGGAAGGCTAAACATCCAAACCCAATGGACTACAACATAGGGCTACACAAGGTAAGTCTGATACCTAAAGAGAGGGCTAGATAGAAACAAGACAGGCTATATTTGGACTGGACCCAATATGCTAATTGAAATTGGGATAAAATATATGGAAGATAGGTTTGATACAAGAGATCAAAGGGGCTGTACCACTTAGCTACTGCTACTATGGTCTGACATTCGAATTGAGGTTGAACACTAAATATAGGACAGACAAACGGTTGCAAGGACAGATCCAACCATAGCTGCACTCGAAATACTCCAACCCAAACTAATTAGGACTTACACATGATGTATGAACAAATATGGAATGAGGACAGGTATTCAAATCTGAACTCAAAGGATAAATGGGACAGAACAATGTGGGCAGGATAGTAGCTTCTTAACTGGGCATTCAAGACTGAGTAATGCCAGAACACTTGTGGCAAATAATCTTGAATGCATGTAATTTCCTAATGCTAGGGCAGGACAACATAGCAGGGACCAGAACAATAATATCAATGTAGGGAATGGTCTCCACACAGGGTATGCAGTGAGGCAATTTGTATATACAGACCAAATTGAATTTTCCAATAACTAAAAGCACCGAAGTCAGGGGAATTGTCACACACAACAAAACTTGTTCCTTTATTTCAAATTCAAAACATAAACGACAGCAAACATAGTTTTTTCTTATCAAATATTGTCTTGATTTTTATGCAAAACATAAAGAGCTAGCCTCATCGGTGGGTAACGCATCAGCTGCAGGAAGATAACCTGCACAACATAGCGGTGGTTGTCAGCCTGCCAGTATTCGCTGGCCTCAAAGAGCACTTAGAATCATAAGGATATAAACAATAAAGGATATGATAAAAAGATCAAAACCTTAAGCAAGTCGAGCTGATAATTAGTCTACATCGGGTAGGAAGTGGAGGAAGAATCATGAAGTAATAACTTGTGGTCTTCTAACCTGCAATGCAAATAAAAATTAGGACATGAAGTTAAAAAAAATGTAAGTATTAATAAAACCTTTTCCCTCCTCTTTTATCCGGGCTTGGGACCGGCAATGCAAAGATAAACAATGCATTGGCAGAGTTAAAAAGGTTTTTTTTTAATCCAAATTAACAAAGATGACAAGAAAAAAATGTAGACATAATTAGAACCTCCAAAAAAGCATTCACATATAGAACTGGTAAACATAATCAAAATAATTAAAACTTCACAAACATGTAGTTTAAGGTTCAACTACATAAACTAAACAAAACCAACAAAAGACAACTATGTTAAACAAGTTTCAGCCATAACATACCTGCATAAGATAACTAGAACTAAAAGTAAGATAGAGATCATCAAACATACTCCAACCAGCAATCTAGCCAAATTAGAAATCCCCCATCGACCAAACCGGCAAAAGTATGATTTCCCCCTTGTGGAGGGTCAAATAAAGGAGCATCGGGATCAATCACTTCCTCAACATAAACTTTCTTCTCCATATCCAACTTTCTTGAAATGACACATATTTGATGTAGCATCTGTGACGACATATCCTTTTGCTAATTTTTTACCGAACTTATCACACAAGATAACTTGGGGGTTTCTTGTAGGAGGAGGCGGTGAACAAGAGAATGAGATACGCCAGCCGTACGAAAACATATCGATGTTTTGAGATAAATGAAGATTGCGAGGCACTGAACCAGAGCCAGGGTCACTTACTGGTGAATTCACAACTGTCGGTGTCTTTGTTGTAAATTTTGATAATATAGCCTGCATAAGACCCTCAAAATTATCCATGCGCGAGCCAACAAGTGAGATCATTTCATCTTTGAATGATGCTAGTTCTTGGGATGATTTCTTATGTTGTTCAATTTTTGATTTTGCCACTCCCAAATGAGTTAGCTTTTTCCTCGAGATATTGGAACCCATGGCACGAACTCGTCCCTTTTGTCCTTCCCAAATACTTCTACCAACTCATCATTGTCCAAATCTTCAAAAGTTCTTTTGTTCTTGTTTCTTTCTTTAGCAGCCAATACATTTTCCTGTAAAATTCTTGTTTGAGACGATATTAAAAAACCTTAAGCTAAGAATGTAAAATACATAGAAATTGATAAGTTACTTACATATTTTTCTTTGACACTATCCAATACTTTACCACATTTTTGTTTGTGTGCTTCTAACCAAGTATCTACCCGCGAAAGAGATATTTCAGAATTTTCTTCCTGCTGCAAAAGGAACAACATAAGTTAACTAATTATCTACCTACTAGGACAATCAAACAAAGAAAGAAGTCATTAAATAAAGTATAAGTTGAAGTCTCTAAGATGGTAAAACTTGGAACTTTTGGAGAATATTTGGAGTAAGTCATACAAGATATATATAATCCTAAATATCGACCTCCAAAATAGCATAAGAAAGGAAGCAAACCATCATGTATTTCTTTTGGGCATATGTACAACGTCCAAGACAATGAAAACTCCAGCTTACTACGATTTCTTGCATTTCGCTCGCACTCCTCCTTCTTTTTTTGACCATTCTCATTTTCTACAAACTTCCTCCAATATCAGGATCAACACCTTTTGGTACCTCAGTAATATTTTTCCTCAGATAATGCTCCCACAAAGTGTGTTTGTAAGTCCTAAACTTTTGCGACCATGAAGGCTCAAGCAACGGACGAGCCACTTCTGGTGGAACATCAAGCTCATAATCACCCTAATAAAGAAACATTAATCACAATATTAAACGTAACCAATTTAACAAATTAAGCAAATATTAGGCATTAAGTATAATTTTAAACAGAGAGAATATTTCCAAGAAGTTTACCATAAGTGCATTCCAAACGTCATCTTTAAATTTTTTTGGCACTTTGCTAAAGTCGGTGTAGCTAATTGGAATATAGCTTTTTATATAACCTCCGGTGTCGGTGCTCCAATCTTTTGCATATTTCCCCACAATAGAGCCATCAACTTGTATTATGATTTTCTTTTTCTCCTTTGGACTCCACCCCCTGATGATACAGATGATGGCAAATTTGATGCAGGTTGTGATGAATTTGGGGTAGAATTACCTACACTTGATGACATAGTGTCAAACCTGTGTCAAACCTGCTAGAAATTAGAAAAGTTTAGTTGTAACTGAGATGACAGTGTCAAACATGCTAGAAATTAGTATAATCTGAAATATGCCTTTGAATTCATTTCCTTAACTACAAATAAAATTTTCCTGATGTATTTCATTAAAGAGTGGTAACTGGAAAAACAATCTAAAAGTTGTATACTTGTATGTAGCAAGGAACATTAGAGCATGCTATTTGGATTTTAGAATACTGAAATTGTTTTCAATTTTCCTTATCTTGAACATACGAAGAAACAATAATACCAATCGGAAGGCCTTTTTTGTTTCCAGGGAGTATCTTTTGAGCGTACGAGGATTGGGACTGAAAAGTGTTGAGTGTGTGCTTCTTTTGACTCTTCACCATCTAGCTTTCCCAGTATGTTCTGTTCTTTAGTACTCCATCAATTTAAGAGGAAAGTTTATATTTTGCTTTACATAGACATATACTAGACACTAACACACACAAACCATAACTTACTATGCTTTGTGTCTTTGGTAACCAAGGTTGACACGAATGTTGGGCGGGTATGTGTAAGACTGGGATGGGTACCACTTCAGCCCCTGCCAGAGACCCTTCAGTTGCATCTCTTGGAATTGTAAGTACTTTCATAGTAAATGGTTATATGTAGTTATTGCTTATTTTATTAGGGCCAAAACATGCTTTGTAAATATTAGTTTTTCTTAGCACAAAGAAAACATCCTCTAACTATCCTTTCTTCTGAAGGTATCCTATGATTGAGCATATTCAGAAGTACTTATGGCCTCGTCTATGTACACTTGATCAAGAGACACTGTAATTCTAAAAGCCTCTTCCCCTTGAATTCCAAGTCTTGACATATTTTTTCTTTGTGGAATATTGGGCCAATAGCAATCACTTGATTCTTTTACCTATAATACAAATCTACATCACTATAATTAATATCCTTGATGACACAGGTATGAGTTGCATTATCAAATGATTACGTTTGGGAAGGTAACCATTGGAACTTTTAAAGCCTGTGCAGAGGGTTTCTATTCAACTCATGGTTTAATAGTTTACAAGGCCATTTGAAGGAGTGCTTTATCCTTTTCCCCCGCAGGTCTTCTGTACAAAAAGCAAGCCTAATTGTAATGCATGTCCATTGAGAGGAGACTGCAAGCACTTTGCTAGTGCATTTGCTAGGTATGTTACTGTAGTGTTTATGGAGCCATGGTTGCCATAATATGTTGTAAATCGCAAATAATTTCATACCAGGTGTTTATACATACACGCAAAATTAACAAGTACAAGATGTTTTATATTCTAGATTCATACAAGTACATGGATAATTTAAGCGTCCAGTAGATATAAATATAACGTTCATACAAAAAGAATATTAAGAAGCATATAGGAAGATATGAAAATTTGAGCACTTTAGACAACGTAGTTTTAGAAAAAAACAGCCAAAGGGTGCATATCATTATTTGCGATTTTAGAGAACTCATGCAGGGAGGAGGGTGTTGCTGATGTGATTCTAAACCATCCATAACTAATATCTAGTTTTGATATGGAAATACTCTATGGATACCATCTTCTGGACAGTTTCATGTCAAATTCCTAGTTGGGATTTGACTGAAGGAAATAAAAGCTATTGCTATTGTTGAACTATTGACTGGCCAATGGTTGGCCTTCTCTAATTGTCCCTCAGTTGAAACAATATAAAATCACTACAAGAGATCAATTATTGATCCGAATGGACAGCCCATATCCATATGGATAATGCCCTGCTTCTCAACTGAACATAGAGGGAAATTGAGCTTAAAGGGAAAATTGATGTGTGGTTTTTCTTTTTAGGTTTCTTGGAAAGTTTGTGTGGTTGTAGGTTTTGGGCCGAGAATTTAATTGCAATCGATTCATTATCCGTAAAAGATTAGTTTTTCTTCAAACTTTTTTTATTGTTCTTATAGTTTTAATTAATACTGCTTTACTACGACATAAGGAATGAGTCATTCAAAGTTTTTCCTCATACTTTAGTTTAGTATGATACCATACTGGAGCCAGTTTGAGATGATCAATGAGCGTGTTTGCAAAGGAGCGAAATTGTTTGATAGAGGTAGTCGCCTAGAAAGGATAGCTTATCCAGGAAATGAATTCAAAGGCAAATGGAGATTACTAATTTCTTCTCTTCTTCTGGTAATATTTCCTTAACTACAAATAAAATTTTCCTGATGTATTTCAACTGTTTTCTCATCTTGGCATTACCTGCTTGGCAAAGTCAATTTGATCCTAACTAAATGAGCATGGCAATGGTTTAACACCATTTGGTTCTTGGCTTTGTTTGCCAAGTATATACAGACCATGGTTTTACGTGTGGAGAGGCAACAGGTACATCAGATATTCCAAGTGACCCTATTTCCATAAAGTTCAAATAAGTGAAACTTATGATGGATCTTGCCCTCTAAATAGTAATTGGTATGATGACAAAGTATTTGAGTAATACTATGTTGCTCCCACAGTTACTTTAAATAGTAAACATAAAAATGAATTACAATGCAAAATATTGCTCTACAATCTAATAGATAAATAAAAAGTGGCAAACTTCATTAATATTGAAAAAAAATCACTACAATAACTCATTAAAAATACCTGTAGTAATTAAAGTACAAGAATAAATGGCATAGTCCTCTTGTTGGATAAGTTCCGCCTCTAATTCCAAGATCTTAAGCAGGAACATATTGTTGCAACAAATTTTCCAAATGAGGTTGGTCTTCAAGAGTAGACTGAACAATTGGTATCTCTAAGTCATCTACTTGACAATCAATCTCTTTGGTGAATGTATCACCACCCACCAACTAGGATTTCTAAGATCTTTTGAGTAAAATACTTGACTTGCCTCAGAAGCGAGAATGGCAGGCTCATCTAACTCACTACTGGAACTCTTAAACCTATCAAAATTTACCATCACCAGGTTTGAGTCTGGGCAATGCTTACAACCATTGATCTTGTCCTCCACCCTCACCCAGTCGCAATAAAACACCACCTCTTAAATATTGTATAGTCAAGCTCAATTATTTGTTTGATAACCCCATACCACATGGTCCAAGCGTCTTTTAAGTTTTTATCACTTTTCTTGCTCTAAATGTAGTCCATGCTCTCAAACAAACACCACTATCTTGTGTGACTACACTATCATCATGAGATCTAGTAGAGAATACATAGCCGTTAGCTCGGTACTTTCTGTATGTTTTAACTATGTGATTTGGCCCTTGAACTAATCGCCACAACATAGCCTTTGTCTCCGTCTCCCCAGCAATAATCAGCTGTATGCAATGACAATTAATAAATAGAGTTAAAATAAGAAAGTGAACCTAGCTAATGCAAAAAGTAATAAATTCAAGAAACACCTTTTCATATAACCAAGGGATGAAAGAAGTCTGAATTTCTATTTCTGTCAATTGAACCCCCTTTCCTTTTCCATGTAAGGTAGATCGGATTGACACTTTATATTCACTGCAATTTGGTCATAATAATTAACAAGCTTATTATGATAAAATCTATATACGACATCTATGATACATAAAAGAAGACAACGTACTTATAATATTCATCGAGTCCATCAACATTGAGGCGAAAGAGGACCCATCGACGTATTTGTTGAAATTGTTGAGGTTCAAGCATCATAGATTTATCGTCGAGCAAAGGTCCTTCATCAGAAAAATCTCCATTATCATCTAGAAAGGCTTCATGTGTTGTGATTTCCCTCTTGTGGATTTGGTATATACTCCATTGCATATCTAACGGACTCGCCAACAAGATAGGATTCCGCAATGGATCCTTCAACATACCGCTTATTGCTCGGTATATCTTTAAACTCCTTCATATGTCTTTTCGTAAACAATACATATGGAAAATAATGGATTAGATGTTGCAACAATTAAAAAAATATAAAATGAATTAAGATAAAAAATAAATTACTTACTGTTCAAAGGGATACATCCATCGAGGTGCAGTAGGTCCACACATTAATGCTTCATCAGCTAAATGGACAGTAAGGTGAATACTGATATCAAAAAATGCAGGTGGAAAATGTTTCTCTAGCACACATAATGCCTCTGCCACCATGTATTTGGCTCGTTGGATATCCTTTCTAACTAGGATTTTTGAGCATAATAAGTTGAAGAACAAGCTTATTGCTGAATAGCTCTTCGTAAATCTGGATGTTTCGGAAATGCATGTTGAAGCAATACTGGTAATAAGTACTCTAATATAACATGATAATCATGGGACTTCATAGAGTGCAAGCCGGGTGGATTGAGAGTAACAATATTGCTCAAGTTAGACAAAAAGCTAGAAGGGAGCTTTAAGTCTTTCAATATTTTACAAAATTCTCCCTTCTCTTATCCAAGACAAATGATGCGGTTGGTTTTATCTGTTTTCCAGTCTTTTCATCTAGAGTCATCCATTGGTTGTTGTGCAAGCCTAATCGCTCCATATCCAACCTTGCATTTATGGTATCCTTTGTCTTCATCTTGTTATCTAAAATTGTATTAATTAAATGCTCTGCCACATTCTTCTCGCATCACATCCAAGACATGACGAACTTGATGAGAACTCCAGTATTCCAAGTCAAAAAATATTGACCTTTATACCATGCCTCTTTAGCTTCAACTATATCATCAGTCTTCCGCTTTCGACCTGGAGCTTTCAAAATTTTTCCTGGTATATACTTAATATTACTCAACTTTTCTACAAGTGCATTTCCATTTAAACGAGGAGGAGGAAGTGTATTCTGAGGAGCTAAGCCCCAAATATCCACCACTTCTAAAGGGATGATTCATGCTAAGGAACATGCGGTAGTTTGTGTAAACTTGTTTATTACTACATTCAAGATGGAATGGATGGAGTGTTGTCTCCACAAACAGGACAAGCTTTGTATCCATGTGTTACGCACCCAGATAAATTCTCGTATGCTGGAAAATCATGAATACCCTACGTCAACATAGCTTTCAAAGTAAAATGTTGACCTTTGTAACTGTCATCAGCTGGGACTCCTTCTTCCCACAGTTGCTTCATCTCCTACTAGTGGTGAAGGAAAACATCAATATCTTGACCAGGTGCCTTTGGCCCAGGTATCAACAAAGACAACAGCCGAAACTCACGTTTCATACAGAATGAAGGTGGAAGATTATAAGGCACCACCATGACAGGCCAACAACTATAACTAGAGGATTGGATACCACGTGGATTAAAACCATCAGGCAATTGCAAGCCAAACATTATGCTTCTTCAGAAAAATTGACCACTTATTTCGAAACGTTTTCATTGAGGCGAATCAGATGGATGTCGTAAATAATCCCATGAAGAGGTCGCTCGGTGGTGCCAAGTCATTTCACGTGCTATCCATGGTATAGTATACAGTCTAACAAGTCTTGGAATCAAAGGAAAATGTCTCAATATTTTCTTGGTTCTTTACGAAGGCTTCCTCCCTTTCTCTTGGTCACTGTGTATCTCGGTTCTCCGCATTGAGGACAATCCTCTTTATCTTCATTATCTTTCCAATATAAAACACAATTATTGACACATGCATGAATGAATATGGCTTTCATACCCAAGTCCTTCATCTTACTCTTCATAACTGGATACTTTTCTGGCAATGTATTTCCACTAGGGAGCCACCATTTCAACATTAATAAAAGTGCCGTCACACTATTTCCCGACCAACCAAACTGCTTCTTTAAGTTGTGCAGCTCCACGATTGCAGAAAGAGTTGTCTCAGAACCTTCACATGATGGGTACAGCTTCTCAGTTGATAATCTTATATTCATTGTACTTCTCATTAACGACGTAAGGTTCTTCTTGAACTCCTGCACCACCACCATCCTCATTATTTAAATGAGGCGCTTCATTAACACCATATAAATCATCGATAAAGTCTCCAATTTCTACTCCTCCCTCATCCTCCATATTTTTGTCATCTATGGTTTCCTCTTCAACTTGTTGCAATGGTGGATCTTGACAAATATTAGGAGAGGTTGTTCACCATGTAAAGCCCATAAAGAATATGACTTTTTAATGCCATTCCTGACTAAATGGCTTTCAACAATTTTTTCTTGAAATCTTAATTTATTTCGACACTTAACACACGGGCAAGGTAATGTTGTCAACCCCATAGCACGGTTTTTAATGCAAATTCAAGAAAATCTTTAATTCCCTTTGTATATGCAGGGCTCAACCTATCATTTTCATTCATCCACTCTTTGTTAATTGGTTCCGACGTACTGCCATAAAACAAAACCTAAAAAAATTAGAATACAAGATTTACTGAGATAAATATTAAGCATGAGTTAAAACTTTTAAGGAGAATAATTAAAATATAAACCCGCAAGCCTAAGATGATCTACGCTCGAGTTTCAACTTTTAAGGAGAAATAGGCATGCACTTGCCGAAAGTACTATGTTGTATTCTTTAAGCCATACAACAGAGGTTGGTTGATGGGATAAAAAACAAATATATTAAGTAACATATAATAAATTGAGCATAGACAAAGCTTAACAGGTATTCTAACTATTCTTGCACAGTCAAACTAAAACTTTGATTACTCAAATTAAATCCTTACTCTAGTAAAAGAATAAGTCAAACACTCCAGATAATTAGACATTATAAATAAGTCAATATGCAGCCATAGATCCTGTACATATTGGATGGAATATTGAAGTTTAGAAGTACTGTACTGGTGGGAGCAAAATGCTCTGTATGACCTATTATACATAGCAGAAGTGAATGAAAATAATCACTAATTTCAATAACTTCTCCTTCCAGAGAGAAATTGTCAAATTTTATATGGTCATATTGAGGCAGCCCCTCTTTTATATGCATCATGTTCTTTGATGACTGCTTCTCATCACCAAAAATTCTTCTACGCCATCTCTAGAAATTTAGCGAGAGAAGTTCTCATCACCAAAAATTCACCTCAAAGCAAAGCAAAAGAATAGAAGGGTTTCACCCAAAAACCTAGGATTTTTTCTCCCAAATCAAAGCCGATGACTCTTCACAGGTGGTTGCTACAATTCCCACGTTGAAGGTCTCGCCGGATGTAAACTTTCTCAGGGGGACACGGAGTCACGCGCCAAAATCGAGCCTCCAAGGTGGTTGCTGCGGCGAAGGACTCGCCGATGCAAACCAATTTTTAAGATTTGGGAAAAGAGAATAGATGGGAGAGAGGAGAGAGAGAGAGAAGAGGAGAGGAGAGAGAGGGAATTGATGGGTGTATATACAGGAGGAGTGAAATCGGCAAGTTTGGAGGGAAATCGGCAAGATTAGGGCTGAGCCGCTCTGAAGTTTGGAGGGAAATCGACAACTAGGGCGCCAGTATATTTGTCCCTCGGATTTTTAACAAAAGGTATATATATATATATATATATATATATATATATATATATATATATATATATATATATATATATATGTAACACACTATGGTGAATAGTAACGGACCTAACTAGTTAGTAATTTCTAACGGGCTGTGACTGTTAGAAAGTGAAAAAAGGGTCCAATAGAAATTGAACCATTTGGTGTAGTGTATGATGCAAGCATGTATATGTCCACTGTTTTCCCTTTTCCTTACATTTTCCTTCCCTTTCCATTTCAATTTTTCCCCTTTTTTCCTCTTCTATTTTTACATGTTATATACAATGTATTAATGTATAGATGCATGTAAGTATGTAATGCATGATGAATGATATATGAATGAATGAATCAATCAAAGGTATAAGTAAAATATAATGCATTGTAATGAATGTTAACATATATAATGTATAAAAGTATGTATGTAAATGTGTATGAATGTATATATCTATGTAACTATGTAAATATACATGATGTAACATATGCCTATATAAATAAATATGTATGTAATGTGGATATGCATGTATGTATGAAGGTATGTATTTATATATTATCTATTATTATTATGCATTATTGTGGTTCACATTATCTTGTGATTGTGTGAGTGCTAGCCTAGGCTTGGTTAGGCCTAGTGAGACTTGTTAGACTTGTTGGGCTAGAACTTCACCTAGTTGACCTAATTTGACTAGTGTGGTTGACTAGAGTTGACCAAGTGTTGACTTTAGTCTAGTTTGACCTAGACAGCATGCAGATGCATTGTACATTTCTTTATCATCTCTTGTATACATCTTGACATGTGTTGCTCTAAATAGGACTCTATGGCTTTAGTTTGGACCTCTATAACTATCAGCTGTTCAAGTTATCAGGCGAGTACATTCTCTGATAGTTCTCTCATTTAATTGTCAATTACTGTACTTCAGTTATAGTTAGTTTTATGTGATTCTCTGTTACAACACGTATGGATATTTCTGGATTCATGTATGCGACGCACATACCAAACTTATCTGGCCTCTATTCCTGGAATCACTGGAATCATTCTGGAATCTATTTCTGGAATCATCATATTTTGGCTGGACTCATCTCGATTCTCGTGTCGAATTCTGGATTCATTTGTATTGCAGGGCGGGGAAATATTGAGTAAGACATGTAGACATACCCCAAATCTGGAATCTTCCAACTGGAATCTACTGGAAGCATAGCCATCTCTCGCCTGATCAGTGAGAGATGTGCCTAATTACCTACAGCCGTTTACATGTCGATCTCGATTTTAAAAAACACTGTTAGAATAGCCGGGCTCACCTGGATTCTTGATCACTACCTATAATCATCTTGTACTAGATTCAACTTGTATTAGATTCATCTCGTACTGGACTTATAGTAGTTTTACACTTGTTTTGCATTTACGGTCTGGACTTATTATGTTACTTCAGTTCAGCTAGATTTATTTTACAGTCTTCATTGCTATCATTCTTCTTTATTTAGTTACTTTACTTTCCTTGTATCTTACTGCTTCTCTATACTATCACCTAAATATAAACTGCCATATTCATCAATAAAACTGTTTATAACTGCTTTTATAGTTCTCTGTCATTACTTGGGTTTTTTTGATGAGTTGTACTCGTTCCTGTCCTGACTGGACCTGTTGATAAATTTTACAGATAGCTTGGAGGTTGCCTGCTACCTAGAGGAGACACAGTAGAGGTTGTATAGATAGTTATTTTAGTTGTCTTGAGTTGTATTTACTTTATGGATTACTGTATTTGAATTTTGAGATGTTTTTTGGGTTTGTGTATCTTAGACACTTAGACTTCTATCTGATGTATCTCTTTGTGGATTTCATATTTTATCTATCTTCCATTATGCTCTACCTTAGATGTGATTGAGTTTACATTCTGCTATGTCACCCCCATTCGGGGAGTATAAACTGCTTAGCCTTATACTGTAAGATGCATGAGACCTAGGACAGCGTTCTACCGCCGACACTGCGGCGTAGGCTGGACGTACCCACGTCTCGTGCCCTTACTCTAGGGTGCGGGTCGTGACAACTATCCCTGCCCCGTCGGGAAGGGTTCTAAGGATTTCAATCTGGCCCTAGGCGCATTGACGGGCCAAGGCAAAAGAGGTCCCCCTCTCCACCGCAGCCTCAAGTCCTCGCCTCAGGTGGCGGTAGAAACTGTCAACCACATCCTTTGACGCTTCATCCAGAACTTCCGTAGAAGATGGCGTCAAAGGAAGAGTAGCTGTCAGTGTCGAAGAAGATGCACCGGAACTTGATGCCCCTACCATAAGGGAAATAAGTTCCGAGCGAAAAGACGCTTGAAGAGCGGCTAATTCCTCCTCCGCAGCCCGAAGGGTCTGGAGACTCGGCAGGACGAAAACGTCAACCCCCGAAGCCACATGAACAGAGAAGAGGACGGAGACAATTTCTCCCCGCCCCGGCCGTTCTGCCGTTTGCTCTTCCGAACTCGATTTAGCGGAAGGTCCCTCAATGTAACATGGAGGGGGAGGAGGCACACTCTCTCTGGAGAACTCTACCCTGACAATGTCCATCGTGGGAAGTAAAGAAACAGGACCTGTACGTCCAGAGCGACCATCAATCAGCTTAACCCGAAGGATGTGATGATAGAGCAGATGAACCTCCTCACTAGTCAAGACTTGGCTTATCTTACCAGGGAGAAGTTGTTGAAGCCGAGGTTCGCTCATAGCCGCCATAGCCTCTTCACCAGCAACATCCGAGCCAAATTCAGCGGGTTCTTCTGTCCCAGCTGCCCCGGAAGGAGATACAATTGGATCAGCGTCACTCGGCTGAGGTTCAGCAGTATCGGGTAAGGGTTCAGATTCCACGTCGCCGTGCGTTGAGACCTCAGCAATGGAAGGAACCTCAGCCGTCACCGGAAGAACCCCGACAGAAATAATCTCGGCACACATGTCACTAATCAAAGTGGTCAGGGCCGGGTCGACTTCGGAGCCAGGGGCCGGTTCCCGAGAGTCCGATTCTTCTGTCGCCTACAAAGAAAAGAAAATGATTTGGTTCTAGTTCAAAAGAAGAGCTAAAGAAGATGGTTGTAGTTCAATTCACCTCTGAAACGGCGTCATCCTTGCTTCTCTCCTTGATGAGCAGCCTGCGAGGCTTAGACGCAGTCCATTCTACGGAGTAAGTTCTGCTGCCAACGGCGGGCTCATACCTGCTTCGCTTGCGCGAAGGACCAAGAACAACAGGAGGCTGATCCGCCACCACCTCATCTGCAGGAGGGAGAGAGTTACCGGGATCATGCTCATCATCCTCTTCGTCCGCGTTGGCAGACTCCGAGTCCGACACAACAACTGTGTTCTCCCGTTTCTTCCTCGCCTTGGACCCCTGGGGCTTCTTCGCCAAGCCAGTACCAACAATAAAGCTGGTACTTGGGTCAAAGCCAACAGGAGGCTTGCTCGCCGCGATATGGTATAGAGCCGCCAAATACAAAATCTCTCCCGGCGCCTCAGCGTCAGGAACTGAGAAGCTAGTACGGGTGTGAACCGTGTCATAATAATGCCAGGCCTTGATACCGTCAAGGACGCTACCTTCAAAACCCAGGCAAGGGCTGGAGCTGTCCAAAAGTAGCTGACTATACCCAAACTGTCGGAAGAACCTACTGGGCAAGTAAGGTTCCAAATAGACAGTATTGCGGTTGCGGTATACTAGGTGTACAGGACGGATGTTACGCAACTAAAGGAGCATCTTCTCAGGCAAAAGGTAAGGAGGCCCAGTACCATCAATATGTACGTCCCTCACTTCTTCATCGATAAAACGAGGAACAGACACAAAAAAGCTGTATCCGTCCACTCTCGCCAGCGCCCTCCGACAGGCTGGCATAGTGCTGCACTCCCAAGGCTGATGGTGATATTGGAAGATGAAAGCATTATCAGCCGTAACGCCGTCTTCTGTGCCAGGCCTCATCAAAGACCGGTAGTGCATCAACACGGTAGTGCATCAACAACCACCCCATCAGATAATGATAGGACAGTTTAACACGTTCAAAGTCCTTCGCCGTGTCACGGGCGATGACCTTGGACGAAAAGACGCGAAGGCCACGGTGTATGTTACACACCATGGCCGGGAGAAGAGCTAGTCTGGCCCCAAAGACCAGCTTCACAGCAGGGAGGATAAAGTTATGGCTGATCCTCTCAATAGAACCAGCCCCTCCTGAGACCATGCAGTTCCACAACCACACCATCAGGAACCCTGCCAGGAGTGCCTTCTCTGACAGCTGCTGAGTAACCTGATAAAAATAACTGAAGGAGTCAGTTTTACTCCCGAGCATGTCGCTCGTGGCCCTCGATCTCTTGGCACTCAATACCAGGTCCTGTACTTCCTCCTGGGTTTGAGGACTTTGAGGAGAAACTCGGCCTGAGGCGTATAGCGTAAAAAGGTGTGTGAGCCATGACCGGGTGTGAGAAAGGTTCCCTTTCGAGCTACCGTCCTTCTTGATGGACGTCTGGTGGCAGGTGCTGTGATGACATAGTATTTCCCGGTATACGGCAACAAAGCCCGGGAACTGCCGATCCAAGTCCTCGAACTCTTCGTTCGTCGGAGTATAAACTTCATAGACTTCTTCCCCCCAGGGCAGCTTGGAAACTGCATGCAACTCGTAGAGGGCGAGTCCCATCTTCCCTCCAGGCATGAAGAAGGTTCTCGTTCGCCGGTTGTACATCTCCAGGAGAGCCATGAACAACGCCTTATTCATGGGCAAACCGTGACAGGTGCCCCGAATTGCGTGATAGAGGCCGATCTCACGAAGGAGAGTCTCATACTTCTGCAGAATCCACGTGGTCAAATTGGCCCACAAAGGGATGGGATTTATCCAGTTCAACAGCGCCAATCGGTCAACTGGATAGGACCCCTTCCGAGCAAGCTGGTTCAGGAAAGTGTCAGCTTGAGAGAACTTGAAATTGGGACCTTGTACATTCGAGAAGGTCCTCGGGGCCAACCCCATCACGTAGCAACTGACCGATACCTTGCCCGCATACACTGACCCCAAGTTTCTGTTATATGGATGTTACCCACAAATATCCCCGACTGGCTCGGAGTTAAGGAGTCCACCATCTTTCTGTCCATCGACAACATGTTAAACCACGACAGTAGAAAATGACGCTCCATCTGAGGAATATGGATCTCCATTCCGTCAGAAGTAAAGCTCCAACTCTCGGATATATCCAGAACTTGGGAGTTCTTCACAGTCAAGACATCCCCAAAGAGAAATGCAGGATTCAAGAATTCTTCCCCCAATCGCCCCGAGTTCATCATGGCACAGAGAAAGTAGAAGGACTGGTTCTTGATAGCATTCAGCCGCTCCATAGGCTCGTCTCTGGGAAGCTGGTTCACCACATACTGGACTATGTGGTCGAACCGCACACCCACAACAGATTGGGCTGAACCCACCAAGGGCTCTCCTGCAGGATTGACTGGCAGATTCACTAAAAAAGACAAAGGAAATAAGTTAGAAGATGGCCAGGTAAAACCACTTAGTGTTTCTGGGCTTATGCGGCTCTGTTTAGCGAGTGTTCATGCGGCATGGTTTAGAAAAGCTTATGCGGCTCTGATTTGGTGCGGCCTTATGCGGCTCAGTTCAAATGAGCTTATGCGGTTCTGTTTAGCGCGGCCACATACGGCTAAGTTCAAATGAGCTTATGCGGTTCTGCTTAGCGTGGTCTCATGCGGCCCAGTTCAAATGAGCTTATACGGTTCTGTTTAGCGCGGTCTTATGCGGCCCAATTCAAATGAGCTTATGCGGCTGTGCTTAGCGTGGCCTCATGCGGCTCAGTTCAAAGGGAGCTTATACGGCCCTTTTTTGCGGGGGTTCATGCGACTCAGTTCAGAGGGACTTATACGGCCCTGTTCTGTAGGTCCTCATGCGGTCTAGTGCTTATGCGGCCATGAGACAACTCTCATGCGGCTCGAACATGGAGCATACCCTATGCGGCTCGGACATAAGATGTACATGCGACACGTACAACACAATGAACTTGAAGACGAAGAAGGCCCGCGCATAAAACATGCGGCGTGGCCATGATGGTTAGGGTTTTGGAGTTCGTACAATTCCACTCAATATCCTTACTAGTAATGGTTGGGTGAATATCAGGATGGACTGTGGGCGCCGCAGCCGACGAGGAAGCTGCTCCTTTACCCTTCGTCGCAGAGGAAGCCTTGGAAGTCTTGGGAGCCATTGATGATCGGAGAAGGAAGAGAAGACGGTGACTTAGGGCAAGAATAATTGAAGAGAAAAGAAAGTAAAGAGTCTCTCTCTTCCAAGAGCACTCGTATTTATAGGCAGACAGGGGGGGCTCATAGACCGATGGACGCTTCTATTCATGTGCTGCCTAGGAGAGGAGACCGACTCTTGGATTTCTATCCTCCGCATGCAAAAGATTACTCGTAATCATTAAGAATGAATCCAAATATTTAAAGCCGACTCTTGGGATCCTATCCCAAAATACGGCTTTAAAATCAAAACAAATCAAGGGCAATTAATAAGACGCCTACGTGGCAGACAGAGCTGCATGCGGCCAGAGCAGCCCATGCGGCTAGAGAATTCCATGCGGCCAGAGTAATCCATGCGGCCAGAAAATCCTATGCGGTCAGAGAAGTCTATGCGGCTACGTGGGCATGCTTCTTATTCAAAGTATTTCAATTTTTGCAAAATTGAAAACTTTGAAGGGGGTCTTGTAGAAGCATGAAAAAGAATAATAAATCATATGCGGCCCAGACTCAACATGCGGCTCAAAAAGTTCGAAGAATCTTATACGACTCGAAGAGACCCAGAGAGCCGCATGTGGCTCAGGTACTTTATGCGGCTCAGGAAGAGCTACGTGGCCTCACGCGGCTCAAAAAAGGTCGATGACAGCTGGCCCTAATTACTTCATACAGATGGTCATTTAATGTTCTGACATAAAGTGACAGCTCTGATGGCTCTGACATAATGAGGAGACGCATCAGGCTCCTCAAAAGACAAGAAAATCTCTGAGACAGCCGGCACTATCCATAATGTCCAAAGAAGCTCTCTATACGGACCGCCTAGACCACCCTTATGCGGTTCAGATTCGGGTTCACCCTTATGCGGCTGCCACCCTCATGCGGCCGTCACTCTCATGCGGCTCAGATTGTGGAGGGCCACCCTTATGTGGTTCAGTTGGAGGCCCCCCCATGCGGCTGCCACTCTCAAGCGGCTCGTATTGTGGGGGCCACCCTTATGCGGTTCAGTTGGAGGCCACCCTTATGCGGTTCAGTTGGGGGCCACCCTTATGCGGTTCAGTTAGAGGCCACCCCCATGCGGCTGCCACTCTCATGCGGCTCGGATTATGGGGGCCACATTTATGCGGTTTAGTTGGGGTTCATTCTTATGCGGCTGCCATCCCCATGCGGCTGCCACTCTCATGCGGCTCGGATTGTGGGGGCCACCTTTATGCGGTTCAGTTGGGGTTCACTCTTATGCGGCTGTCACTCTCATGCGGCTGTCACTCTCATGCGGCTGCCACCTTCATGCGGCTCGATAGTCGGGGCCGCACTCATGCGGCTCTGCTGGATGCCCCGTCTATGCGGCTCACAGCATAATGGTAGTTGGGACACGTGGCAGAAGATCGACTAAGACTTATCCACCCGCGTTTATACGGCTCTCAGCATAATGGCGGTTGGAACACGTGGCAGAAGATTGACTAAGATTTATCCACTCAGATTTAGCAACCAACAAATTTTGACAATGCAGATTTGTTGCAATCAACATTATCTGTCTAGATCGATTTCCAACAAATCATGCAGATTTGTTGCAATCAACATTAATAGGCCAGATTAATTTCCAATAAACATGATCAAGGCTAATCTTAACCAAATTCCTAACCGCCCACTTTTCAAAGAGCAATTACTGCACACCTACTTATCACAAAGCCCTATAAATAGCAAGGTGCCATTCCCTTGCAAAAGATTGGACAGAGAGTGGCGGAGACACAGAGAGAGATATAGAGCAAGGAGCACCCAGCAAGAGTATTTCTTCATCAGAGCCGAAGCGACGTCCGATCGTCCAAGGAGTAAGACAGAGTTAATAGCACTCTCAAGAGCCTCTACCGTCACCCCCCAGAAAATAAAATAATTGTACTTTAGATTGATTTTTCTAGGTTTTGTTCCTAGGCTCTCTTCTGTACAAGCGAGTTTGTAGTTGTGAAGTAAAAGTCCAGTCCTCCCATAAAATTGTTCTGTTCTTTTATAATCAATGGCAAACACCACCTACGATGCATCTAGCACCAGCCATTTATCCAGTACCTATGATGTAGAAGGCACCCTTTATGTACCCGGTACCTACCATGCATCTAGCGCCAGTAATGTACCCGGTAACTGCTCTAACCCCGCCACCGACGCTGGACAATATTAAACTCCTAGGCATTTTCCAACAGTAGGCCAATATCTTTCGCGATACATTGCGAGGGGCCCTTCAGCAAAGGGAGGCCTACCAACAGCGCCCTGGGACGTCCAAGAACTTCATGAACCTCAGGCCAAAGAGTTCCATGGGACCGAGGGTATTATCTACGCTGATGAGTGGTTGGAGAACGTGGAGCGATACCTGAAGATGGCCCGGGTCTCAGAAGATCTAAATGTAGAGTCAGCAGCTAGTAGATAACTTTTTGACATCGCACGGACGTGGTACCAAGGCGAGCCCCGATTTGCTGTGCCAGACCTGACTTGGGAAGAATTCAAGCGGCTATTCAAGAAGAAATTCTACCCTGACGTAGCACGAGAGGCATTGGTGAGCCAGTTCGAGCACTTGGAGCAGAGAAATCTCACCGTCGATGAGTACACTGCAGAGATTTCCCGCCTCAGCCATTTTGCAGAGAGTATGGTCAACACCACGGAGAGCAAGGCTAGAAGATTCAGAAAGGGATTATCGCACGAGATTCGCTCACCTATCCCCACCAGCCGAGCCACTACTTACCAGAAGATTCTAGAAGTCGCCCAAGCTGTAGAAGAAGAACTGAATTATAGGCCGAAGAGGAGTCGAGACACTCACGGCGGAGGCCACAACCAATCAACACCGACGAAGCATCCCCAAGTTCAGCCGAGGACCTTCCAGCACCAGCAACAATTCTAGTCCACTGGTAGAGCCCCTGTACATCAGCAGAATCGAGGCCCGACCAGAGGTCAGACACAGCAGCCACATAGACAGTTCCAGCAGGCTCTGCATTATACATTTTGCGAAAAGATCGGACACATTTGGGACGACTGCAGGCAGAGACTTGGATTGTGTTTAAACTGCAGATCACCTTCACATCAGCTGAAGGATTACGCATTGGCTCCCGACCGAGCAGGACGTGAGACAGCTCCAGCATAGAGAGGACCAGCTAGACTACCAGCCGCCATACAGCCGCGAGGTCCACTGCTCAGCAACAGCGGTTTGTGCAGCACCAGCAGAGAAGAGCACCCCAGCAGGGCAGAGCTTTTGCCATGACTATTGAGGAGTCCGAGCCTACACTAGATGTGATAGCAGGTTCTATACTTCTCGATTCTTTTTCTGCTATAACTTTGTTTGATTCGGGTGCGTCCCATAGTTTTATTTCTTAGCTTTTGTATTCAAGCATAGTATAGCATCTGTACGCTTGGGAGGTAGTTGCAAAATTATGACAGACGGAGGCGCTATCCTAGTCAAGGATATTTGCATGAGGTGTCGCATCACCTTAGGAGGTAGAGAGTTACGCGCCAACTTACTCGTAATGCCACTACCGAGTTTCGACATCGTCTACGTGATGGATTGGATGAGTAAGTATTTTGCCAGTATAGACTGCCACCGAGGATGTGTCGTATTCAGCCCTCCGGGGAGTCTGCATTCGAGTTCGCCAGAGGAGTGATAGAGCAGCAGAGTAAGGGTTTTTGCGGAGCTATGATTCAGGAGGGAGAGGCATCGCATCCCATCATCGTAGAATTTATGGACGTTTTTTCTGAGGACTTACTGGGATTGCCGCCAAATAGGGACATCGAGTTTGCTATTGATCTGGTGCCAGGAGCAGAACCTATGGCACAACCGGTGTACCGAATCAATAACAAGGAGGCTGAAGAATTGAAGAAGCAGATCAATGAATTGCTAGAGAAGGGGTTCATCAGAGAGAGTTCGTCACCATGGGGATCCCCTGTCCTTGTTGTGCCAAAGAAGATGGTACGATGCGAATGTGCATCGACTACCGAACCTTGAATAATCACGCTATCAAGAACAGTATCCACTGCGAGGATTGCCGATCTCTTCGATCAGTTGAGCGGCGCATGGGTATTCTGAAAGATAGATTTGAGGTGGGTTACCATCAGCTGAAGGTGAAGAAGGAAGATATACCGAAGACTGTCTTCCGGACCAAGTACGGACAATACGAGTTTATGGTGATGCCGTTCGGGTTAACCAATGCCCCGACAGTCTTCGTGAACTTGATGAACAAGGTATTCCATCGTACCTTGACAAGTTCGTAGTGGTGTTTATCGATGACATACTCATTTACTCGAAAAACAAAAGAGCATGAGGAACACCTGAGGATCGTGCTAGAGACCCTCAGGAGAGAGAAGCTCTATGGAAAACTCTCGAAATATGAGTTTTTCTTAGACATGGCGGAGTTTCCTGGTCATGTGGTGACAGGCGACGGTATATCTATCGATCCGAACAAGGTTACGACTGTGGAAGCTTGGACTACTCCGACTACGGTGGCAGAGATACGAAGCTTCTTGGGATTAGCAGGGTATTATCGAAAATTTGTGTAAGTCTTCGCTCAGATTGCAGAGCCGCTTACTAGGCTCACTCGAAGCATAGAGTTTGTGTGGACAGAGGAGTGCCAGGCTGCGTTCGATGAGTTGAAGAAGAGGTGACAACAGCCTCCATTTTGGCTTTGCCTTCGGGATGGGAAGGTTTCACCATTTATAGTGATGCCTCGGGCAAAGGACTGGGATGTGTCATAGAACAGAACAAGAGAGTAATAGCCTATGCATCTCGATAGTTGAGACCGCATGAGAAGAACTACCCCACACACGACCTAGAGTTGGCAGTCGTAATCTTCGCCTTGAAGTTATGGAGACATTACTTGTACGGAGGCAAGTAGAAATCTTTACTGACCACAAAAGCTTGAAGTACGTCTTCACACAATAGGAGTTGAACATGAGGCAATGCAGATGGCTTGAGCTGATGAGTGACTACAATATTTCTCTGCAGTACCACCCGGGAAAAGCCAACGTTGTTGCGGATGCCTTAGGCAGGTATCCCGTAGCAATGTGCTTGACTCGAGATCGTCACTTATTAGCGAACTTGGAGAGTTTGGGCATCGAGATCGTCATTCCATGGGCCGAGATGCAGATGATAGGCATGCAGATTCAGTCAGGACTGATAGACAGGATTCGGAGGCACAGTACCAGGATGAGCAACTAAAGAGCATCATAGCACAAGCACGAGCCGGCTTGCTAGACGACTTCACTATTGTAGAGGATGGTTCGTTGAGGCATGGGACGAGACTTTGTGTACCTAGTGGAGAGCTTAGAGAAGAAGTTATGCAGGAGGCACACCGTTCCCAGTATTCTCTACATCCAGGAGCCAACAAGATGTACAAAGATCTGAGAAATCACGTGTGGTGGTATGGTATGTAACGAGAAGTGGCCCGTTTCGTTTCCAGGTGCCTAGTATGTCAGCAGGTCAAAGCCGAGAGGCAGAGACCAGGAGTATTGTTGCAGCCGCTACCGATACACGAGTAGAAGTGGGAACACATCAATATGGATTTTGTTTCCAGTCTTCCACGGTCATCGTGCAAAAAGATGCAATTTGGGTCATCGTTGACAGATTGACCAAATCGGCCTACTTTATACCATTTAAAGTGGGGTTATCTACCGAGAAGTTGGAAGAGCTTTATGTGAAGCAGATAGTCAGGTTGCATGGGGTTCCAGTGAGTATTATTTTCGACCGTGACAGCAGGTTCATGTCTCACTTTTGGAGGAGCCTACAGGCTAGCTTGGGCACAATACTCAAGTTCAGTATCGCCTATCATCCACAGACGGATGGACAGTCAGAGCGGACCATTCAGACGCTCGAGGATATGCTGCGGACGTACGTGCTAGACTTTGGCGGCTCACGAAAGGACCACCTTCACCTCATGGAGTTCTTTTACAACAACAGCTACCAAGCTAGCATCGAGATGTCCCCGTTCGAAGCGCTGTATGGCGGAGATGCCGTACCCCGCTATCTTGGAACGATGTGGGAGAGCGTGCACTGTTAGGACCAAGATGGTCGTAGATGCTACAGAAAAAGTCAAGATGATTAGAGAGCGGCTTCGCGTGGCTCAGGATAGGTAGAAGCACTGTGTAGACAGTCACAGTAGACCATAAGAGTTTGAGGTATGGAATCCCCTTAATATAAATTAGGTTAAATTATAGATTCTTGGTAACAATGGTGCATTTTAGGTTGGCGACTTGGTGTTTTTGAAAATTTCTCCTACGCATGGCACTATTCGTTTCGGTAAGGGCGGTAAACTCAACCCACGTTTCATTGGGCCATTTAGCATTCTCGAGAAGATCGGTACAGTAGTATACCGACAAGCATTACTGCCAGTAGGAAGGAGTGCACAACGTGTTCCACGTATCTCAGCTGAGACGATACGTGGTGGACCCTAGTCATGTCTTGGATCATTCGGAGATCGAGGTGGGACCGAGTCTCAGTTACCAGGAGCAACCCATAGAGATTCTGGACCGCAGAGAGAATGCGCTAAGGAATCAAACGATTCCCTTGGTTCGTATCACATGGAGACACCATTCCCAGGCGAATCCACATGGGAGAGAGAAGACGAGATGCACGAGCGTTACCCCTACCTTTTTGAGCCCTGAGGTACGTTTCCAGCTTGTGTTTCGAGGACAAATTAATCTAAGGGGGGTAGACTTGTAAGCCCCAGTTATTTTGTTATTTATTGATCTATTTACAAATTTTTGATTGTAGATACATAGTTAATTCATTAATATATTATATATGTAGTAATTAGGGAGGATGTTACTTTTGAAAAGATCCTAGGCAAAAGGATTTATGTGTAAAATTTTAATTTGAACCATGAGGGCTGTTAGAGTTCGGTTCTCCTGAACCTAGGGATGATGAACGCGGATTATATTCAATCATGTTTGAGAATCCAATTCTAGTTTAAATCCTTTCCTCTATATCCACCTCCTCCTTTACCTTATCTAAGTTTTAGGTATAAAAGGGAAGGGAGACATCCGACTATAGAGGCCTATACTAACCCTAATAAATATCTCGTTCTCATCTCAAGAGCAAGTAGGGGAGCAAGGAACACAGCCGAGCGCCACCCCAACTCAAGTAAGTAGTTTTCTAAATTTCTAATCCCCAAGTTCCTTCCATTTATAAAGAATAACTAGGATTAAGAGGGATTAGCAGGCTAACATAGGTATCGGACACCAAATTCTTCATGATACTACTTCGAGTATCATAAGGAATTAGAGAAGGGCACAACCAGTCGTTAAGCTATATAGGCAGTGTGTCGACCTGGGTGTAGGATGGATACTGAAATTTACCAGGCAAATCAGGGAGCAATGTAAACTGAGACCCATTGGTGGCTGAAATCGAATCGATCTGGACACTAGAATTGAGACTGATATCCTATTTTATCCTAGTTAGTTTTAATACTGAATCCAAATCAAATCTTAGATCAGTGGTCATAGACGACACACTCGACCCTGACATCAGGAGGGCGGCACTTGGTACGCAAACTGTTATAAATACACTCGGGTGACTCGTTGCATGCCATATCAGCTCCTTACAATTGGGTTTAAAGAAAGGTATCAAAATAGAATCATATCGCGCCTGAATTAGTATCAGTTTCGATATGGATTTCACCTGTGAACCATGGGTACCATAGGCATTGAACCCTCATGATACAGGGATTCAATAGCAGTGCATATGGATACCCGTCCTGCAAAGGTTACACTTGAATATCCAGTCGACTACTAGAGATAAGTATTTTCGATACTCCAATACCCTGTATCAGCAATATGGATACCCTACTGACACTCGAATTAGTACACACAGGGAGGCCAGGTATCAAGTCGAAGCCCAGCAATGGGACCCTCAGTAGCAAGCATGAATCAATGCATCAAATCCTTACTGACCTGATTTAAACCCTTTTCCCAAAAGCCAGCAGCTCGAGAACCCCATTACAAACCAATCTGTAGGTTTCCTTAAACATATATCAGGGATAGTTCAAGAATCCTTTGTACATATAGGCAATACCACTAAGGGGCCATTTACCTCATATATAGGAACTTGAGCATAGATAATTCAGAATCCTATTGTTGCTGAGGACAGGAACTTGAGCATGGGTGAGGCATCTTAGACCAAACATTACAAGGATAACATGGTACCCTGCCACAAGTGATAGTGGCAGGAGGCAGAACCATAGGTAGTCAAGTATAGTAGAACAGTGAGACTCAGTTATAAAGAGTCTAGCCAATTCTTCGTGGGAGGGATACTGTGTTCCAGGTAGGAATGTTATTGACAACTTGAATATGGGGTAGCATCAGTAAGGGAAAATTTAGGAGTTAGAGTATAGGTCGATATTGACATAAGGGGTGTCAACCAGTGATGGGATAAGAATGGGTATATAGCTTTGTAAAGAATACAACTACGAAATATACCAACTAGATTGGGTTAAAAACACCAAACTGGTATCAATGATATCCATAGGAAAATTCACAAATAGATAGGAGATCACCATGTTAGGAATTTAATAGATAATTAGATAGGGGTGCTACTAATTTATCTTTAGTCTTTTGACATTGTGAATTTATATAATAGGTCACTTGGACCCGACTCAGATTATGACCCGTGCGGCAGCTCAGGACACCAGGCGAGTACAGTTTATTGCTTGTTTTCAGTATTGATCTTTACTATACATCAATGTTAGTCGGTATAGATGTGATTTCAGTATTTTATGTTGATTATATTTTTGTCGTGTCGGGGGAGGTGAAGTACTAAAGATGTGTGATCTGACATTATACCGTGTATACCGTGTAGACCGTGATTACTATTGTATTATAACGTGTAGACAGTGTTTCTTTATTGTAGTATACCGTGTAGACAGTGTTACTTTATACAGTGTAGATATTGTAGACAATATAGTGTAATTGTCTTGTGACCGGTCACATATCAAAGGTACTTCAGTCGGTGAACGTGTCACGACTCACACCCACTGTGAGGGTACGAGTACGTAACGACCCAGCCTACACCGCAGTGTCGGCGGTAGAACACTGTCCTAGGTTACCATCTAACCAAAACTCACGCAATATATAATACTCATCATGATCAACTCCGAACGGGGCAAGTATAAGATGTTGTAACTCAATCACAGTCTAAGCACGATAAGATAATCACAGAAGAATTAACTAAGAATAGAAAGGCAACTACTAAAATAATAACAACTCTCAACAATCTCAAATACTACATAAGTCTCAAATCTTCTATAACAAATTCAACATGAAAACATATGCTAGTCTACTAAACTAAATCCCGATCACTCCTGAGTGTCGGGGCCAAAGGTAGTCATCCCGTCTCCGGGTCCATAATATGTAGGGCATATGTTCCTCAGGGCAATCATCTGTAAAATTTCAACAGGTCCAGTCAGGACAGGAACGAGTACAACTCATCAAGAATCCCAAATAATGACGGAGAACTATAAAGCAGTTTTAGACAGTTATATTGATGAATCATGGCAGTTTTATACAGGTAATGATATAGAGAAATTAAGTACAAGGAAGGAAAGTAACTAAACAAGAAGAGAAACATGGCAATAAAGACTGAAAAATAATATCTAGCTGAACTAGAGTAGCATGATATAAGTCAACCGTAATATAGACAAGTATAACTCCAATATAAGTCCAGTACAAGACGAATCTAATACAAGATGAATCCAGTACGAGATGGTTCCAGTCAATATGATCAATGATTCCAGGGTGAGTCCAACCTATACTCTAACAGTGTGTTTTAAAATATCGGGATCGACATGTGAACGGCTGTAGGTAATACGGCACACCGTACACTCGGCAAGTGTGGGATGGCTATCGTTCCAGTATAATTCAAGGGAGTAGTTCCATTATTTGGGTATGTTCACATGCCTATTCCAATATTTTCCCGTCCAGCAAGTACAACTGAATCCATAACCCATACAAAAATATGTATAGTCCAGCCAGCACGAATGGTTCCAGTAAATGATTCCAGGGTGGTTCAGTAGGTGGTTCCAGAAATAGAGGCCAGACACGAATAAGTGAGTGTCGCATAAAATGGATCTAGTAATATCAAATCGTGTTTGTAATATAGAATCAAATAGAACTAGCTGCAACTGAAGTACAGTAAACGACAAGTAAATAGAAGAACTATCAAGAATGTACCGCCTGCTACTCTGAAAAGAGTAGTATAATATCAGATGTCTGCACCCGAGTCACATGCCCTAAACAGAGTAATATGGATTATAATATGTTTAAAATAACACAAATGATGTTTATGATGCAATCTACATGGTTTCTAGGCCAATCTAGGTCAAAGTCAACTCTAAGTCAAACCTGGTCGACTGTCTAGGTCAAACTAGGTCCAAGTCAAACTTCTAGGGTATTGGTCAATTCTAGTCAACATGGTCAACACCCTAGGCCACTAGGTCAACACTAGGCCTAAACCACAATCACTAAGTCTAATAGAATTCTATACTAGGCTAATCAACCTAGGGAACCTAATACTAGTTATAGGCTAGAAATCCTATAGGTCTAAGTACCAAACCCAAGCCTATAAGCTAAACTAAACTCAAGCTAGCACCTTAGCCTACACTACTACCTATAGCCTTAACCAAGACAAGCCTAAGCCAATATACTCAAAACCTAACATCACATATATGTATATACTCAATATATACATTCATACATAAATAAACTCACATATATCTGGCATACATTACATAGATGCATACATTCATTCATTCATTATCTACCCTGCATACACATGCATACATATAAATTACACATATAGATATAGAGGTGATATATGGCATGTGTATGGGGGTGTAGATAAGTGTGTGACAGGAATTTTCAGTTTTGTGTGTGTGTGTGTGATGCAGGAAAGTGTAGTGTGCAAATATCAGAAAACAGCAATGGATATGGCAGTTCAAAACAGTGTGTTTTTGAGAGTTCAAAATTAGTGAGTGAACTAAGTGTCAAGTGAAGGGTGTGTACAAATCAGTGCAAAATATCCCAGGTTCTCAAGTTTAGAGTATACCACAGTCCCAAATTGACAGAACTGGGAGTGATGTGAATTTCAGGAATTTCAATGTGTGTTAGGGAAGCAATAGAGTATGTGTGGGCATAGTGTCAAATGTGTACAAACTCAGGATTTATAATGTATGTTATGTGAGTGACATGTAGACTGAATAATGTACATGATCATTCATAAATCCTCAGAAAACTGAGATTAAGTTTCAGGAAAAACAGGTTCAATGCATTGACAGTTAACTAACCGATCCCAAGTGAACCTATTCCAGGTTCTCAAATGACAGCCCAATCCCCTATACAAATTCCTATTTCTCATGAATAACTTGTTCTGACATGAAAGTCGAACTTGAATTATCTATTGCAGGTGTACATGAATCTAATATGTAATTTAGATCATCAAAGTTCAGTTTTAGAATAGGAAATAAAATCAGGAATTAACAGTATTCATAGAGTAAGTTTTACAACTCAGTTCAACCTCCCAAAAACCAAATTCAAATCTAAAAAAACCCACCAAATCAGTAAACAATCTTATAGTAGACTAATACACATGTAGAAGAATCTAAACATGGTTAATAAACTTCAAAAATCAGTTTTAGAAGCAATAAAGTTCAGAAATCTAAATTTTCAAGACTGTGTATCAGTCCACATTCAACAAGCAGTCCAAAATCCCATTTACTTGATAACAAACTGATCTAACATGAAAAACCTATCTATCTGTAGTTAATACACATGTGCACATGAATATACATGTAATTTGAATATCAAAAATCAGTTAAAATGGGATTTAAGTTCGGAAATTCAAAACTGCACAGCATGTATCAGAACTATAGGAAATGCAAATTTGAATTCAAAACATGATAACAACTAAATTAAAGGGTTGGTAATTAATCTAGCACACGTGTACGTGTCACAGGGGGGTTTGTGTCAAACCAAGTGGACACAAACGTGTCCAAACGACCACACATACACAGACACAAAACGTGTTCAGGAAGTGTCGTGCACGCGTGTGTGTCACTCTAGGACACAACATAGGGCACGACACGACTCGTGCTCGTGCCCACGTGTCCGCCTAGGGTAGGGCTAGGGGTCTAACACCTGCACCGTGTCTTAGACACGTGTCGTGTCAGCTAAACGTGCATGTCAGCAGCTAAAACTCACGCATGCACAGCACGCGCGCGGCTAGTGCGGCCAGTACGAGGAGGAGAACTCCTAGCACACTGCACCATATGGCCCCAAATTTTGGGAGAGCCATGTCAGTCAGTGCCCTGACATTCTCCCAAAATTTGGTGTGTCCACGTGTCCGACACAACGAGATATCCTGCCCGTGATGCAGGACAGTGCGCTCGTGTCGTGCACGCGTGTCCAACAGCAAAAACGGACACAAAACGACACCAAAATACCTAACATCCTTCACAAAAATTAATGTACATCCTTAGATCTACAAATTCATGTAATTACATTTTCAAAAATCGAAAATAAATTCCTAAGGGGCATTCTATCAAACACCTACACTTACACATTGACACGTGCCCGATACGAACACCAAACGGACACAAAATTGGCTCAAACTAGGGACAGTTAGGGGACTCCTAAATCTAGCCCTAAATGTAAAGAAAACATAAATTTAACACAATTAGAGGTATTTTACATATGGATGCAAATAGCAAGAAAAAGCTCCAAATGGGGGGTTCCTCCTTGCTAGCAAAATGCTCCCAAATTGTCCCAAAGCTGGGATTAAATCCCAAAATCAGAAAATAGGAGAGTATTAGGTTCTAATGCAAGAAACTAGGATTTAAAAAGGAATTAAAATGGATTATGGGGATTTTTGGAAGGGGGACAATACCTCTCTTTTCCAATGTGTTGAAATAAAAAAAAAAGAGGCAAGCCCTAATGAATAAGTGTTTATATAGGGTGGGGATCCCTATGTCGCTGGTCACTTAGGGTTTGGTTAGGGTTAGGGCTTCTAGTTATGGGCCATGGGCCAAGTCATGATCAATAAAATCATTAAGCCATAAGTCATTTCATGAAACCACAAGCCATGACTTAAATTCACTAAACCAAATCCCCTCATTCTAAAACTATTCTCTAATGACTAAAATAGGTTAACTCAAGTTAGACTAGGGTTACCATAGCTAGGGTTAGGTTCTAGGCTAGTCCACTAGATCTCAACAAGTCAAAGTCAAACTAGAATTCACCAATTTATTAAATAATCAAATAATTCAAATAAGTCAAAAATGACCAAATTACCCCTAGGCTAAAAATGATAATTAAATCATCCTAATGACATGGTTAGGCTCTAGGTCATGCAGTCTCTAGGGTTTCACTGGCAGCAGATCAAAATCATAAGTCATGACTTAAAGCAATTTTTAAATAGTTTAAAAATTATTAAAAATACCAAAAATTATAATGTGAAATAAATATCAATAATAATAATTATAATTACAAAATTTTAAAATTACCCTCATCTGGAAAACTGGGTGTTACAATCCCAGCCCCCTAGAAAAATTTCGTCCTCGAAATTAAAATGATCGTACCCTTTCTAGGTCAAACCCAAACAATCAAGGTCAAGAGATAATCATGCAAACAAAATCTTACTGGTCGTGATTCCACAGTCTCGAACAGGGTAGCTACACTATCTAGCAATCACAAACAATATCCTGGTAGGTACTAAGGGAATCATACAGGAAAGTGGGGAGGAAGAATGAGAAGGACAAACCTGCTAACCCATCACCTGCAGCGTCGGTCTCCTCGACCACCATCGCAAAAGCTCTACCCCTCTGGTGCTGAGCTACAGGTGGCCTAGCTCCCTCATAAGGAGGTGCAGCGGGACAATTTATCATCTTGTGAGCACCCGACCCACAGAATAGACAAACCTTCAGCCTCTCCTACTAGACTCCCAAAGATGCCCTGCCTTCCTGCAGTTGGCACAAGTCGGACCCTACGGTCATGTCCTCTATGCTGATGCTGTGCCTGCTGCACTCTCACTGGTGCCTGTGCCTGCTGAATCTGCACATGAGGCCTCTTGGCCTGACCTCCGCTGCTGCTACCACCCTGGAAGTCCCGACCCTTCTTCAACTTCAACCCCAGGTCGTCCTCCGCTGCCATAGCCCCAGAAAATATCTTTGCGTAGCTAGCGTTCCGGTCGCTCTTAGTCAGCGACCGAACCTCCCTAATCAAGCCTTGGTGGAACTTCCTCGCCTTCGTCTTCTCAGTCAAGTCATCTATAAACCGGGCCAATCTACAAAACTCCCAGCATACTCAGCTACCGTCTGGTTCCCTGAACCAGACCCTCAAACTGTGCCTCGATACCTCCCAAGGCCACATCAGAAAAGAACTGCTCCTTAAACAGCTCCTTGAACTGGGCCCAAGTCTGGCCCTCAACTCCCATCCTGGGTTCTGTTTGGTACCACGCACGGGCTAAGTCCTGCATCTGACTGCCCGTCGCCTTGATATGGAGTCGAACTGGTATCTCCGCTAGTCTGAATATCTCTTCGATATGCTCGATCCAATCGTCCGCATAATGGATGCCCTCATTGCCCAAGACCTCTCTAGGATACAGCTTCTGAAAGTCCTGGATATCCTTCTCCTTCCGGTAAGGCTGCTGCTGCTTCCCTTGAGCAGTCACCATCTCTACAGTAGTACGAACCAGCTGGTGGGCCTCGTCAATCCCCTGACGAAAATCGGTAGTCTGTCGCTGCTGCTACTGGTGAGATGCCAGAATCCTCTCTATAAATGAAAACAGGTGGGCAGCATCAATCATTCCTACAGGTGGCTGCAGGTGCTGCTGCTAAAATGCCTCCGAAATGACTGGGGTCGGCCTCTGGGCAGGTGCAGGCACTCCCCCATAGGCTACCGTAGCTCCTGTCTGATTAGGAACAGAAGGTGCTACAGTCTCAACAGGCTGCTGCAATGGACGAGAGGTGGCAGACCCTCTCCAGCGACTGCTGTACCAGAGCGATGTGATTGTGTCTCCACCATCCTGAAGACAGATCGAAAAGGAAGTCAATACTGGGCAGGAATCGATAAAATCAAAGGAGGACAGTTATTTCAAATAAGACAATCAGTAAGATATGTAGACGGCATGAATTGAAGCATAATTTTTCCTAACTGTGATTGAGTACCTCTCCTTTAAAGGCTATCTCTCAATCCTATCATAGGCTCGCAGCAGTACAACTAAGTCGTCGTACTACCGCGATATCGTACTAATGCGACTCTCGACCTGCATGGGCCACCACTAAAAACGTGTCACAACCCGCACCACTGTGAGGGTACGAGAACGTAACGACGCCCAGCCTACGCCACAGGTGCGGCGTAGTAGAACGCTGTCCTAGGTACTATCTAACCAACAACTCACGTAATATATAATGTACTCATCATGATCAACTCCGAACGGAGGACAAGTATAAGATGTTGTAACTCAATCACAGTCTATGCACGATAAGATAATCACAGAAGAATTAACTAAGAATAGAAAGGCAACTACTAAAATAATAACAACTCTCAACAATCTCAAATACTACACAAGTCTCAAATCTGCTATAACAAATTCAATATAAAAACATATGCTAGTCTACTAACTAAATCCCGATCACTCCTGAGTGTCAGGGCCAAAGGTAGTCATCTCGTCTCCGGGTCCATAATATGTAGGGCATGTGTCCTCAGGGCAATCATCTGTAAAATTTCAACAGGTCCAGTCAGGATAGGAACGAGTACAACTCATCAAGAAATCCCAAATAATGACGGAGAACTATAAAGCAGTTATAGACAGTTATATTGATGAATCACGGCAATTTTTACAGGTAATGATATAGAGAACAGTTAAGGTACAAGGAAAGAAAAGTAACTAAACAAGAAGAGAAACTTGGCAATGAAGACTGAAAAATAATATCTAGCTGAACTAGAGTAGCATGATATAAGTCCAGACCGTAATATAGACAGGTGTAACTCCAATATAAGTCCAGTACAAGACGAATCTAATACAAGATGAATCCAGTACAAGGCAGTTCCAGCCAATGTGATCAATGATTCCAGGGTGAGTCCAGCCTATACTCTAACAGTGTGTTTTAAAATATCGGATCGACATGTGAACGACTGTAGGTAATAGGGCACACCGTACACTCGGCCAAGTATGGGATGGCTCTCGTTCCAATATAATTCCAAGGGAGTGGTTCCAGTATTTTGGTATGTTCACATGCCTATTCCAATATTTCCCCGCCCAGCAAGTACAAGTGAATCCATAACCCGACACAAAAATATGTATAAGTCCAGCCAGTACACGAATGGTTCCAGTAAATGATTCCAGGGTGGTTCCAGAAATAGAGGCCAGACACTAATAGTGAGTGTCGCATGAAATGGATCCAGTAATATCAAATCGTGTTTGTAATATAGAATCAAATAGAACTAGCTACAACTGAAGTACAGTAAACGACAAGTAAATGGAAGAACTATCAGAGAATGTACTCGCCTGCTACTCTGAAAGAGTAGTGTAATATCAGATGTCTGTACCCGAGTCACAATGCCCTAAACAGAGTAATATGGATTATAATATGTTTAAAATAAGACAAATGATGTTTATGATGCAATCTATATGGTTTCTAGGCCAATCTAGGTCAAAGTCAACTCTAAGTCAAACCTGGTCAACTGTCTAGGTCAAACTAGGTCCAAGTCAAACTTCTAGGGTATTGGTCAATTCTAGTCAACATGGTCAACACCCTAGGCCACTAGGTCAACACTAGGCCTAAACCACAATCACTAAGTCTAATAGAATTCTATACTAGGCTAATCAACCTAGGGAAACCTAATACTAGTTATAGGCTAGAAATCATATAGGTCTAAGTACCAAACCCAAGCCTATAAGCTAAACTAAACTCAAGCTAGCACCTTAGCCTACTACTACTCTACCTATAGCCTAAACCAAGCCACAAGCCTAAGCCAATATACTCAAAACCTAACATCACATATATGTATATACTCATATATATATATATTCATACATATATATAAACTCACATATATCAGGCATATATTACATAGATGCATACATTCATTCATTCATTATCTACCGTGCATACACATGCATACATATAAATTACACATATAGATATAGAGGTGATATATGGCATGTGTATGGGGGTGTAGATAAGTGTGTGACAGGAATTTTCAGTTTTGTGTGTGTGTGTGATGACATGAAAGTGTAGTGTGCAAATATCAGAAAACAGCAATGGATGTGGCAGTTCAAAACAGTGTGTTTTTAAGAGTTCAAAATTAGTGAGTGAACTAAGTGTCAAGTGAAGGGTGTGTACAAATCAGTACAAGATATCCCAGGTTCTCAAGTTTAGAGTATACCACAGTCCCCAAATTGACAGAACTGGGAGTGATGTGAATTTCAGGAATTTCAATGTGTGTTAGGGAAGCAATAGAGTGTATGTGGGCATAGTGTCAAATGTGTACAAACTCAGGATTTACAATATATGTTATGTGAGTGACATGTTGTCACGCCCGCTCCCGGAATACGGACGAACGAGAACGTGAACAGCCAGCTACGTATATTGGGACGGCAACCATCCCGCTATACGATCACGGCTGTCTAGCATGTGAGGGTATTCTACAAACCAACAGTCTCTTACGGTCCAAATGGCCTATTGTCTCAATCTCATCAAGTAAAATGAGTTACAAGATAACAGATCACCAAATATACAATTGTAAGGCGTCCCAAACATTACATATAGATGATCATGAAAACTAGTCGTAACAAAATGTAGAGACTAGCTCAGAGTTAAGTCATACATGATCAACCCCCGGGGCTTGTCAATCACGTTACAAGCCCGCAGGCAGATAATAAATACAAGTTGCAATCGAGCTAACACGTGCTCGTCGGCTAAACGCCTCAAAATAATATGAATTTACAATAAAGTGGGCGAACAAAAGAAACCCACTCGAAGCCTTGGTCACGTCTGGCGGTCACCATCTGGCTGGAAGACAGGTAGATCCCTTGCTGCTGCTGCTCCGGTATCTGGCCATACAAAACCAGCTGGGTCAGACCCCAGAAAGAGCAAGTGCCACAAAGGAGGCTCCACTTAAGGACTAAAACCAGCAAATCATTAGTAAACAAAAGCAGCAAAAGAAATAAGTAAAAGCATATCGAGATTTGTGCAGTACCAATGCACGCATCCCGCTCACAGAAAGGAAACCAGTAACTTGATTAGTAAATAATAATAATACCGGAGAATATGGCAGATAAGATGCATGAAAAATAAGAAATAAATGCTATCCGGGCAATAAACAAGGAAGGACAAATGTACCGTACCAGGAAACCTGAACAGTACATAGTCACTAACCAGTCTATTGCTTGAAGATAACAATCATATACAGGAAGCTATAACACAGATAAGTGCCATCTACACAATAAACACGGTAAGGACAAATGTACCGTACCAGGTAGCCAGGTTACCACTGTAACCCTTCACCTAAACAGTACATAGTCACTGACCAGTTATCACCTAGAGGACAGTCATACAAGAGAGTTACACTACAGTGACAGAGAAGAAGTCTTGCAATCACATCCAGTGCAAGTCAAGCATTCAAGTTCTAGAGACTGGAACAATCAAGAGCTGGACCCATCAGGGCTGGTCCTAGACCAGACCAGACAAGGCTGGACACCATCCAATAATACACGGCCAATCATAGCCTACGGCTTGCTACATTAACTAACTAGGGTTATCACAAGCCTAGTTACTAACAAGATGCAAGTGAGATGTATCTCCGCCACAAGCCCTGCAGCTATCCAGGTTACCCAGGCGAATATTAGTATAGTGACAATTAGAGAGAGAGGGACTACATTCTTGTTATCATTACAAGTAGCTTGAGGATGCACCACTTGGCAGTGAGCTGGAAATGCGCCCTACTCGTCGGCAGGCTACAAGTCCAAACGATTGTGGCCGGGGTAACGGGATCGTCTGTAGCTGAGGAACATCTCGTCATGACTAGTGAATTAAGCTAGTTGTTAATCTTAGTTCATTTCCAATATAAATTCCTGACCGTGGGAAATCAAGAATCATGTCCTAGACATGATGCAAGACAAGACTGGTGAATTGACCAAACACAAGAAGGTATACCCACGGTGTCAAGACAAGCTATACTAGTCAAGTGAGCCTGCCTCAGCAGCTCAAGTTGTCAAATTATCATGCCAAGTCATGTCATGTTACAGCTGGAAGTGCGCCGCCACGAGCCACTATCAAGTTATCAAGTTATTAAGGTTACAAGTTACAAGTTATTAGCCAGGATTTATTTATCGTGTCAGGGCCATAAGGCATATCACAATGCAACTATTCTACAAGTAAAAGAAACATAATCCTGAGTGCACCCAAACGGCCACCGATGTAAAAGGCATGAAAAGTACAATAAGGCTGAAAACATGACTTTATAAATAAGACCATAAGAAAACACTTTTCTGATGTAACAAGAGATAACAAAACCAGGGACAACGCCGACGTCTAGCATTAAATCAAATCGTGCCCACATCGTGTTCGGGTCGGCTCGGGTCAAAAGGCGTAAGGATATAAACCAGGGGTAAGGTGTTCCCAAATTAGTGTCAAGATTCAAGAGAAAAGCAGTACACAAATACAGGAAATCGTGTCAAGACGTGTCGAGTCTAGTCAAGTCGTGTGTGAGCACCAAAATCTCAGGAAGCAGCCAAATTATGAAAAGAAAACCAAATCCCGAGGAAAGCATACAGACACTAGGGGTGCAGGGGTACAGGGGCACTAGGGCAGGCCAGGCATACTGGAGTGCGCCTAGAGGCAGCACACTAGAGTGGCCAGGGAGGCAGCACACTAGAGTGCGCTTACTAGATGCACCCTAAAGTCGCCTAGTCTGGACAGGTCAATCCGCGCATAGAGCCAATGGGGCAAACGCGCCTAGATCCATTGGATCAAATGGCGACTAAGTCAAGGGAACAGTGAACTGCGCCTAAAATGTAAATATAGGCGCAGTCGGGCAAGCCAAGGGAAGTAGGCGCTATCTGCCTAACAGGGGGAAATGGGCGCTATCTGCCAATGGGAAAGTAGGAGCAGTCTGCAACCGTGCCTGAAATGACGCCAAGGAGGCGCCATCGAGGGGCGGCGGCGAACAGCACCCAAGGAGGCGCGCGATCGAGACGAACCGCGCTAAGGAGGCGCGTTCGAGCGAGCCGCGCCTAAAGAGGCGCGCTCGAAAAGGAGGCGCAGTCTGCGAACCGCGCCTAAGGAGGCGCAGTTGAACGAACAGCGCCTAAAGAGGCGTGTTCGAGGAAAGTAGGCGCCATCGGCCAGAACAGCAAGTCATCTTCTCCAAAATCCGAGAAGAGAACCCATGGAACTCAAAACTTTGGAACATCATAAATCTATCATACAAACCCAATCCGGATTTTCAAAGCTCTAACTTGTGTAAAATTGAAAGCTCTACAACATGGAAACATTAAATCCAACAAAAGAACAAGTTGGGGAGACAAATCTCCAAAAATCTGAAAACACTCCAAACTAGATCTACAAGATTCCAAGCCCAAATCAAGAAATCCCAAGATCTAATGTTGCCTAGGGTGCTAAACTAGTAATGGGCACATAAAATCCGGCCCTCAAGTGTGAGCAAGGTGCACTTGCATAATGGGGGTGTTCTCTCTAGGGAAGAAGAAGAAGGAAGGGAGAGGGGGTGGCCGGCTGTGAAGTGGGAAAATGAGAGGGGAGAGAGAGAGAGAGGGGATTAAATGATGGGGGGTGTGATGGAGGTGAGGGGAGGGAGTATAGGTTAAAGGATTCCAATGCAATCTAAACCAATAAAACGAACCAAGTCTCCAAATCAAACCAAAATTAAACCAAGCCAAGCTCTTCCACATAAATTCGAGCCAAAATACGAAAGCCGAGAATACTGCAAGTTGAGCAAAATACAATGCAGGCCAAAGTCCAATCAAATCCAGAAGTCATTAACCAGATTAACCATATGATAAATGACAATTAAACTACCACAAGATTACGAAATAAACTACAATTAACTAGACAAGAAAAAAATAAAAATACGGGTCAGAAATACGAATACGCAAAAATACGTATCACGAATTTCGAGATATTACATCCTACCCACCTTAAAAGAATTCCGTCCTCGGAATTTATTCAAGAGGTTAGAGATGTCGGGACAAGCTACACTAGCACAAGCTATCTAGAGCTAGCAATCAATCAAGCAATCATTCATGCAAGCAAGGATTCGAAGTGCAAGGCATGAGAAAATTTCACACCTTACGAGCCAAAACCGATTGGGATACGTGTTCGGATGCATCCTTACACTCCCCGTTTGACTCCCCAAGGAGTGATGAACTCAAGCAACACGGACTAACTGATAGTCTGGCGCATTGAGGTCTTACTCCCTGATCAAATACGAACACGGGCCTCTCCACATCCGAAAAGATTAAAGGTTGGTACCAATAACCAAATAACCTTTTCGAATGATCAGGGTACAACTCGGGTCCGGGACATGCGTCGTAATTAGGTTACATGAAATAAGTCATGTGCCCTTGGTAACGACGGCGGAAAGCAAGATAAAGATGCAGCTACCTCTCCGACGATTCCGAATCTGAGCTTGGGCTAGGGTAAACTGCCGCGGGTTCTGTTGCTGGAATGCTGAACCTGAGTCGGCAATGGTCCTGGAAACGGGAACTGCTGTTGTTGGTGAACTGTGCTGGTACTGGTACGGGTCCCAAAACTGAAGGACTAGATACTGCGGGTACTGGATCAACTTGAATGGACAGGACCCCACTCTATGATCTGGCGCTCCGCATAACAAGCACAATCCCAAAGCCTTACGACACTCGGACACTACGTGTCCAGGCTTCCCACAATAAGAACAGCCCATAGAGGAAGACTGCTCTTGCTCCTGCTTCTGCTGAGGGTACGTCGGGGTTGAGTACTGATCCGACGTAACTGAAGCTGCTCGCCTCGGAGTTTCAATGGTCAAGGCCCTGGCTGCTGGGGCTGGAGCTGAAGATCGGTTCCTCTGACTATGGGACCGCCTTCGTTCTCCAGTTCTGTCTGCTATCCTCTGGGAAGTGTACTCGTACCTCCTCGCTGCTCGCAAAACAGCATCATAGGTCTGATGCTCGAACTGTTCTACTGCCAAGATAATCTCCAAGTGAAGTCCTTGCTGGAACCTCTGCGCTCTGTCAAGCTCGGTCGCCACCAAGGTGGGAGCAAACCGACTAAGTCTCGAAAACTCGGCCGCAATCCTCGACCGTCCTTCCTCCTTATTTCAGGTTACAAAACTTGGTCTGCAAGTCATATCGAGCCACTGCATCATAATACTTGATCTGGAACTTCTCGCTGAACACTGCCCAAGGAACAGGTATTGCCAATCCCACTGCTTGCGCAGCCCACCAATGCGGGCTAGATCCAAAACTGTAGGCGCACCACTGCTACCTTCTCGTCTTCTGGAGTCTTCGCTGCTTCAAGAATAATCTCTATATCCTGTAGCCAAGCATCGGCAGCCACCGTATCTTCAGTACCGTTGAAGAAGGGAGGGTTCAGGCGCTTGAATCTGTTGACTGTACTATTCCGACCACTTCCACTCAGAGTATCTTGTACTGCCTGCTGCAAGGCATCATCTCGGCGGTTCTGAGACACAAGCAACTCACGGACGAGTCCTACCAAGACTCCATCTTCTGACCCTGCTAGCTGATCTGGCTGGACTGGGAATTCTGGCTCTACAGGAGGCATGGCTTGGGAAGCTACTGCTGACGACTGAGCTTCGTTCTCTGACTGCTGCTGGACTACTGGCTGAACTCTCTCTGGCTGGTCAGCAGGAACATCCCACTGAAGCAATGACATCAGGAAATAAAGGAAAGGACCAGGATGATTCAAGGATGCAAGCATGTTATCAGTCGAGAATTCAAGGAGATACAAAGATACAACGGGAGATCAAGGGCGAGCATAGATTGAGACATCTACCGGTAACCCTCACATTTCTTGTTGACAAGACCTGCATGGGCCACCACTAAAACTGTCATGCCCCGCTCCCGGAATACGGACGAACGAGAACGTGAACACCAGCTACGTATATTGGGACAGCAACCATCCCGCTATACGATCACGGCTGTCTAGCATGTGAGGGTATCTACAAACCAACAGTCTCTTACGGTCCAAATGGCCTATTATCTCAATCTCATCAAGTAAAATGAGTTACAAGATAACAGATCACCAAATATACAATTGTAAGGCGTCCCAAATATTACATATAAGATGATCATGAAAACTAGTCGTAACAAAATGTAGAGACTAGCTCAGAGTTAAGTCATACATGATCAACCCCCGGGGCTTGTCAATCACGTTACAGCCCGCAGGCAGATAAATACAAGTTGCAATCGAGCTAACACGTGCTCGTCGGCTAAACGCCTCAAAATAATATGAATTTACAATAAAGTGGGCGAACAAAAGAAACCCACTCGAAGCCTTGGTCACGCCTGGCGGTCACCATCTGGCTGGAAGACAGGTAGATCCCTTGCTGCTGCTCCGGTATCTGGCCTACAAAACCAGCTGGGTCAGACCCAGAAAGAGCAAGTGCCACAAAGGAGGCTCCACTTAAGGACTAAAACCAGCAAATCATTAGTAAACAAAAGCAGCAAAAGAAATAAGTAAAAGCATATCGAGATTTGTGCAGTACCAATGCACGCATCCCGCTCACAGAAAGGAAACCAGTAACTTGATTAGTAATAAATAATAATACCGGAGAACATGGCAGATAATGCATGAAAAATAAGAAATAATGCTATCCGGGCAATAAACAAGGAAGGACAAATGTACCGTACCAGGAAACCTGAACAGTACATAGTCACTAACCAGTCTATTGCTTGAAGATAACAATCATATACAGGAAGCTATAACATAGATAAGTGCCATCTACACAATAAACACGGTAAGGACAAATGTACCGTACCAGGTAGCCAGGTTACCACTGTAACCCTTCACCTAAACAGTACATAGTCACTGACCAGTTATCGCCTAGAGGACAGTCATACAAGAGAGTTACACTACAGTGACAGAGAAGAAGTCTTGCAATCACATCTAGTGCAAGTCAAGCATTCAAGTTCTAGAGACTGGAACAATCAAGAGCTGGACCCATCAGGGTGGTCCTAGACCAGACCAGACAGGCTGGACACCATCCAATAATACACGGCCAATCATAGCCTACGGCTTGCTACATTAACTAACTAGGGTTATCACAAGCCTAGTTACTAACAAGATGCAAGTGAGATGTATCTCCGCCACAAGCCCTGCAGCTATCCAGGTTACCCAGGCGAATATTAGTATAGTGACAATTAGAGAGAGAGGGACTACATTCTTGTTATCATTACAAGTAGCTTGAGGATGCACCTTGGCAGTGAGCTGGAAATGCGCCCTACTCGTCGGCAGGCTACAAGTCCAAACGATTGTGGCCGGGGTAACGGGATCGCCTGTAGCTGAGGAACATCTCGTCATGACTAGTGAATTAAGCTGGTTGTTAATCTTAGTTCATTTCCAATATGAATTCCTGACCGTGGGAAATCAAGAATTCATGTCCTACATGCAAGACAAGACTGGTGAATTGACCAAACACAAGAAGGTACACCCACGGTGTCAAGACAGGCTATACTAGTCAAGTGAGCCTGCCTCAGCAGCTCAAGTTGTCAAATTATCATGCCAAGTCATGTCATGTTACAAGCTGGAAGTGCGCCGCCACGAGCCACTATCAAGTTATCAAGTTATTAAGGTTACAAGTTACAAGTTATTAGCCAGGATTTATTTATCGTGTCAGGGCCATAAGGCATATCACAATGCAACTATTCTACAAGTAAAAGAACATAATCCTGAGTGCACCTAAACGGCCACCGATGTAAAAGGCATGAAAAGTACAATAAGGCTGAAAACATGACTTTATAAATAAGACCATAAGAAAACACTTTTCTGATGTAACAAGAGATAACAAAACCAGGGACAACGCCGTACTAGCATTAAATCAAATCGTGCCCACATCGTGTTCGGGTCGAGCTCGGTCAAAAGGCGTAAGGATATAAACCAGGGGTAAGGTGTTCCCAAATTAGTGTCAAGATTCAAGAAAAGCAGTACACAAATATAGGAAATCGTGTCAGACGTGTCGAGTCTAGTCAAGTCGTGTTGTGAGCACCAAATCTCAGGAAGCTCCAAATTATGAAAAAACCAAATCCCAGAGAAAGCAATACAGGCACTAGGGGTGCAGGGTACAGGGCACTAGGGTAGGCCAGGCATACTGGAGTGCGCCTAGAGGCAGCACTAGAGTGTGCCAGGAGGCAGCACACTAGAGTGCGCTTACTAGCTGCACCCTAAAGTGCGCCTAGTCTGGACAGGTCAATCCGCGCCTAGAGCCAATGGGCAAACCGCGCCTAGATCCATTGGATCAAATGGCGCCTAAGTCAAGGGAACAGTGAACTGCGCCTAAAATGATAAATATAGGCGCAGTCGGGCAAGCCAAGGGAAGTAGCACTATCTGCCTAACAGAGGAAATGGGCGCTATCTGCCAATCTGGGAAAGTAGGCGCAGTCTGCCAACCGTGCCTGAAATGACGCCAAGGAGGCACCATCGAGGGGCGGCGGCGAACCACCCAAGGAGGCGCGATCGAGACGAACCGCGCCTAAGGAGGCGCGTTCGAGCGAGCCGCGCCTAAAGAGGCGCGCTCGAAAAGGAGGCGCAGTCTGCGAACCGCGCCTAAGGAGGCGCAGTTGAACGAACAGCGCCTAAAGAGGCGTGTTCGAGGAAGTAGCGCCATCGGCCAGAACAGCAAGTCATCTTCTCCAAAAATCCGAGAAGAGAACCCATGGAACTCAAAACTTTGGAACATCATAAATCCATCAATACAAACCCAAATCCGGATTTTCAAAGCTCTAACTTGTGTAAAATTGAAAGCTCTACAACATGGAAACATTAAATCCAACAAAAGAACAAGTTTGGGAGATCAAATCTCCAAAAATCTGAAACACTCCAAACCTAGATCTACAAGATTCCAAGCTCCAAATCAAGAAATCCCAAGATCTAATGTTGCTCATAGGGTGCTAAACTAGCTAATGGGCACATAGAATCCGGCCCTCAAGTGTGAGCAAGGTGCACTTGCCTAATGGGGGTGATTCTCTCTTAGGGAAGAAGAAGAGGAGAGGGGGTGGCCGGCTGTGAAGTGGGAAAATGAGGGGAGAGAGAGAGAGAGAGGGGATTAAATGATGGTGGGGTGTGATGGAGGTGAGGGGGTATAGGTTAAAGGATTCCAATGCAATCTCAAACCAAATAAACCGAACCAAGTCTCCAAATCAAACCAAGTTAAACCAAGCCAAGCTCTTCCACAAAATTCGAGCCAAAATACGAAAGCCGAGAATACTGCAAGTTGAGCAAAATACAATGCAGGCCAAGTCCAATCAAAATCCAGAAGTCATTAACCAGATTAACCCATAATGATAAATGACAATTAAACTACCACAAGATTACGAAATAAACTACAATTAACTAGACAAGAAAAAAAAATAAAAATACGGGTCAGAAATACGAATACGCATAAAACGTATCACGAATTTGAGATATTACACATGTGGACTGAATAATGTACATGATCATTCATAAATCCTCAGGAAACTGAGATTAAGTTTCAGGGAAAATAGATTCATGTATTGACAGTTAACTAACAGATCCCAAGTGAACCTATTCCCAGGTTCTCAAATGACAGCCCAATCCCCTATACAAATTCCTATTTCTCATGAATAACTTATTCTGACATGAAAGTCCAACTTGATAGTATCATTGCAGGTGTACATGAATCTAATATGTAATTTAGATCATCAAAGTTCAGTTTTAGAATAGTAAATAAAATCAGGAATTAACAGTGTTCATAGAGTAAGTTTTACAACTCAGTTCAACCTCCCAAAAACCAAATTCGAAATCTAAAAAAACCCACCAAATCAGTAAACAATCTTATAGTAGACTAATACACATGTAGAAGAATCTAAACATGGTTAATAAACTTCAAAATCAGTTTTAGAAGCAATAAAGTTCAGAAATCTAAATTTTCAAGACTGGTATCAGTCCACATTCAACAAGCAGTCCAAAATCCCATTACTTGATAACAAACTGATCTAACATGAAAAACCTATCTATCTGTAGTTAATACACATGTGCACATGAATATACATGTAATTTGAATATCAAAAATCAGTTAAAATGGGATTTAAGTTCGGAAATACAAACTGCACAGCATGATCAGAACTATAGGGAAATACAAATTTCGAATTCAAACATGATAACATACTAAATTAAAGGGTTGTTAATTAATCTAGCACACGTGTACGTGTCACAGGGTTGTTTGTGTCCAACAAAGTGGACACAAACGTGTCCAAACGACCACACATACACAGACACAAAACCGTGTTCAGGAAGTGTCGTGCATGCGTGTGTGTCACTCTAGGACACGACACAGGGCACGACACGACTCGTACTCGTCCCACGTGTTCGCCTAGGGTACGGCTAGGGGTCTAACACCCTACACCGTGTCCTAGACACGTGTCGTGTCAGCTAAACGTGCGTGTCAGTAGCTAAAACTCACGAGTGCAGCAGTGCGCTGGGCCAGTACGGCCAGTGCGAGGAGGAGAACTCCTCGCACATGTACCATATGGCCCCAAATTTTGGGAGAGCCATGTCAGTCATTGCCCTGACATTCTCCCAAAATTTGGCGTGTCCCACGTGTCCGACACAACGAGAATCTGCCCGTGATGCAGGACAGTGCGCTCGTGTCGTGCACGCGTGTCCCAACAAAAAACGGACACAAAACGACACCAAAATACCTAACATCCTTCACAAAATTAATGTACATCCTTAGATCTACAAATTCATGTAATTACATTTTCAAAAATCGAAAATAAATTCCTAAGGGGCATTCAATCAAACACCTACACTTACACATTGACACGTGCCCGATACGAATACCAAACGGACACAAAATTAGCTCAAACTCCAGGGACATTAGGGGACTCCTAGTTCTTGCCCTAAATGTAAAGAAAACTAAATTAACACAATTAGAGGTGTTTTACCTATGGATGCAAATAGCAAGAAAAAGCTCCAAATGGGGGGTTCCTCCTTGCTAGCAAAATGCTTCCAAATTATCCCAAAGCTGGGATTAAACCCCAAAATAAAAATAGGAGAGTATTAGGTTCTAATGCAAGAAACTAGGATTAAAAAGGAATTAAAATGGATTATGGGGATTTTTGGAAGGGGGACAATACTCTCTTTTCTAATGTGTTGAAATAATAAAAAAGAGGAAAGCCCTAATGAATAAGTGTTTATATAGGGTGTGGATCCCTATGTCGCTAGTCACTTAGGGTTTGTTTAGGGTTAGGGCTTCTAGTTATGGGCCATGGGCCAAGTATGATCAATAAAATCATTAAGCCATAAGTCATTTCATGAAATCACAAGCCATGACTAAATTCACTAAACCAAATTCTCTCATTCTAAAACTATTCTCTAATGACTAAAATTGGTTAACTCAAGTTAGACTAGGGTTACCATAGCCAGGGTTAGGTTCTAGGCTAGTCCACTAGATCTCAACAAGTCAAAGTCAAACTAGAATTCACAATTCATTAAATAATAATAATTCAAATAAGTCAAAAATGACCAAATTATCCCTAGGCTAAAAATAATAATTAAATCATCCTAATGACATGGTTAGGCTCTAGGTCAAGCAGTCTCTAGGATTTCACTGGCAGCACATCAAAATCAAAAGTCACGACTTAAAGCAATTTTTAAATAGTTTAAAAATTATTAAAAATTACCAAAAATCATAATGTGAAATAAATATCAATAATAATAATTATAATTACAAAATTTCAAAATTACCCTCATCTGGAAAATTGGGTGTTACAATCCCCCCCCTAGAAAAATTTCGTCCTCAAAATTAAAATGATCGCACCCTTTCTAGGTCAAACCCAAACAATCAAGGTCAAGAGATAATCATGCAAACAAAATCTTACTGGTCGTGATTCCACAGTCTCGAACAGGGTAGCTACACTATCTAGCAATCACAACAATATCCTGGCAGGTACTAAGAGAATCTTACAGGAAAGTGGGGAGGAAGAATGAAGGACAAACCTGCTAACCCATCACCTGCATCGTCGGTCTCCTCGACCGCCATCGCAAAAGCTCTACCCCTCTGGTGCTGAGCTACAGGTGGCCTTGCTCCCTCATAAGGAGGTGCAGCGGATAATCTATCATCTTGTGAGCACCGACCCACAGAATAGACAAACCTTCAGCCTCCTCCTACAAGACTCCCAAACATGCCCTGCCTTCCTGCAGTAGGCACAAGTCGGCACCCTACGGTCACGTCCTCTATGCTGATGCTATGCCTGCTGCACTCTCATTGGTGCCTGTGCCTGCTGAATCTGCACATGAGGCCTCTTGGCCTGACCTCCGCTGCTGCTACCACCCTGGAAGTCCCGACCCTCTTCAACTTCAACCCCAGGTCGTCCTCCGCTACCATAGCCCCAAAATATCTCCGCGTAGCTAGCGTTCCGGTCGCTCTTAGTCAGCGACCGAACCTCCCTAATCAAGCCTCGGCGGAACTTTCTCGCCTTTCTCTTCTCAGTCAAGTCATCTATAAACCGGGCCAATCTACAAAACTCCCCAGCATACTCAACTACCGTCTGGTTCCCCTGAACCAGACCCTCAAACTGTGCCTCGATACCTCCCAAGGCCACATCAGAAAAGAACTGCTCCTTAAACAGCTCCTTGAACTGGGCCCAAGTCTGGCCCTCAACTCCCACCATGGGATCTGTCTAGTACCACGCACGGGCTAAGTCCTGCATCTGACTGCCCGCCGCCTCGATATGGAGTCGAACTGGTATCTCCGCCAGTCTGAATATCTCTTCGATATGCTCGATCCAATCGTCCGTATAGTGGATGCCCTCAGTGCCCAAGACCTCTCTAGGATGCATCTTTTAAAAGTCCTGGATATCCTTCTCCTTTCGGTAATGCTGCTGCTGCTCCCCTTGAGCGGTCACCATCTCTACAGTAGTACGAACCAGCTGGTGGGCCTCGTCAATCCTCTGATGAAAATCAGTTGTCTGTCGCTGCTGCTGCTGCTGGTGAGATGCCCGAATCCTCTCCACAAATGAAAACAGGTGGGCAGCATCAATCATTCCTGCAGGTGGCTGCAGGTGCTGCTGCTAAAATACCTTCGGAATGACTGGGGTCGGCCTCTGGGCAGGTGCAGGCACGCCCCCATAGGCTACTGTAGCTCCTGTATTTGGAACAGAAGGTGCTACAGTCTCAACAGGCTGCTGCAATGGACGAAAGGTGGCAGACCCTCTCCAGCGGTTGCTGTACCAGAGCGATGTGATCGTGTCTCCACCATCCAGAAGACAGATCGAAAAGGAAGTCAATACTGAGCAGGAATCGATAAAATCAAAGGAGGACAGTTTATTTCAAAGAAGACAATCAGTAAGATATGTAGATGGCATGAATTGAAGCATAATTTTTCCTAACTGTGATTGAGTACCTCTCCGTTAAAGGCTATCTCTCAATCCTATAGCAGGCTCGCAGCAGTACAACTAAGTCGTCGTACTATCGCGATATCGCACTAATGCGACTCTCAACCTGTATGGGCCACCACTAAAAACGTATCACAACCCGCACCCACTGTGAGGGTACGAGTACGTAACGATGCCCAGCCTACGTCGCAGTGTCGGCGGTAGAACGCTGTCCTAGGTTACTATCTAACCAACAACTCACGCAATATTAATGTACTCATCATGATCAACTCCGAACGGAGGACAAGTATAAGATGTTGTAACTCAATCACAGTCTAAGCACGATAAGATAATCACAGAAGAATTAACTAAGAATAGAAAGGCAACTACTAAAATAATAACAACTCTCAACAATCTCAAATACTACACAAGTCTCAAATCTTCTATAACAAATTCAATATGAAAACATATGCTAGTCTACTAAACTAAATCCCGATCACTCCTGAGTGTCGGGGCCAAAGGTAGTCATCCGTCTCCGGGTCCATAATATGTAGATCATGTGTCCTCAGGGCAATCATCTGTAAAATTTTAACAGGTCCGGTCAGGACAGGAACGAGTACAACTCATCAAGAAATCCCAAATAATGACGGAGAACTATAAAGCAGTTATAGACAGTTATATTGATGAATCATGACAGTTTTATACAGGTAATGATAGAGAACAGTTAAGGTACAAGAAAAGAAAAGTAACTAAACAAGAAGAGAAACTTGGCAATAAAGACTGAAAAATATATCTAGCTGAACTAGAGTAGCATGATATAAGTCCAGACCGTAATATAGACAGGTGTAACTCCAATATAAGTCCAGTACAAGACGAATCTAATACAAGATGAATCTAGTACGAGACGGTTCCAGTCAATGTGATCAATGATTCCAGGGTGAGTCCAGCCTATACTCTAACAGTGTGTTTTAAAATATCGGGATCGACATATGAACGACTGTAGGTAATACGGCACACCGCACACTCGGCCAAGTGTGGGATGGCTCTCGTTCCAGTATAATTCCAAGGGAGTGGTTCCAGTATTTGCGTATGTTCCCATGCATATTCCAATATTTCCCCGCCCAGCAAGTACAAGTGAATCCATAACCCGACACGAAAATATGTATAAGTCCAGCCAGTACACGAATGGTTCCAGTAAATGATTCCAGTGTGGTTCCAGTAGGTGGTTCCAGAAATAGAGGCCAGACACGAATAAGTGAGTGTCGCATGAAATGGATCCAGTAATATCAAATCGTGTTTGTAATATAGAATTAAATAGAACTAGCTACAACTGAAGTACAGTAAACGACAAGTAAATGGAAGAACTATCAGAGAATGTACTCACCTGCTACTCTGAAAAGAATAGTGTAATATCAGATGTCTGCACCCGAGTCACAATGCCCTAAACAGAGTAATATGGATTATATGTTTAAAATAAGACAAATGATGTTTATGATGCAATCTACATGGTTTCTAGGCCAATCTAGGTCAAAGTCAACTCTAAGTCAAACCTGGTCAACTGTCTCGGTCAAACTAGGTCCAAGTCAAACTTCTAGGGTATTGGTCAATTCTAGTCAACATGGTCAACACCCTAGGCCACTAGGTCAACACTAGGCCTAAACCACAATCACTAAGTCTAATAGAATTCTATACTAGGCTAATCAACCTAGGGAAACCTAATACTAGTTATAGGCTAGAAATCCTATAGGTCTAAGTACCAAACCCAAGCCTATAAGCTAAACTAAACTCAAGCTAGCACCTTAGCCTACTACTACTCTACCTATAGCCTAAACCAAGCCACAAGCCTAAGCCAATATACTCAAAACCTAACATCACATATATGTATATACTCATATATATATATATATATATATATATATATATATATATATTTTTATATATATATATTATATATATATATATATATATATATATATTCATACATATATTAAACTCACATATATCGGGCATACATTGCATAGATGCATACATTCATTCATTCATTATCTACCTTGCATACACATGCATACATATAAATTACACATATATAGAGGTGATATATGGCATGTGTATGGGGGTGTAGATAAGTGTGTGACAGGAATTTTCAGTTTTGTGTGTGTGTGTGATGACAGGAAAGTGTAGTGTGCAAATATCAGAAAACAGCAGTGGATGTGGCAGTTCAAAACAGTGTGTTTTTGAGAGTTCAAAATTAGTGAGTGAACTAAGTGTCAAGTGAAGGGTGTGTACAAATCAGTGCAAGATATCCCAGGTTCTCAAGTTTAGAGTATACCACAGTCCCCAAATTGACAGAACTGGGAGTGATGTGAATTTCAGGAATTTCAATGTGTGTTAGGGAAGCAATAGAGTGTATGTGGGCATAGTGTCAAATGTGTACAAACTCAGGATTTACAATATATGTTATGTGAGTGACATGTTGACTGAATAATGTACATGATCATTCATAAATCCTCAGGAAACTGAGATTAAGTTTCAGGGAAAAACAGATTCAATGCATTGACAGTTAACTAACAGATCTCAAGTGAACCTATTCCCAGGTTCTCAAATGACAGCCCAATCCCCTATACAAATTCCTATTTCTCATGAATAACTTATTCTGACATGAAAGTCGAACTTGACAGTATCTATTGCAGGTGTACATGAATCTAATATGTAATTTAGATCATCAAAGTTCAGTTTTAGAATAGGAAATAAAATCAGGAATTAACAGTATTCATAAGTTTTACAACTCAGTTCAACCTCCCAAAAACCAAATTCGAAATCTTAAAAAACCCACCAAATCAGTAAACAATCTTATAGTAGACTAATACACATGTAGAAGAATCTAAACATGGTTAATAAACTTCAAAAATCAGTTTTGGAAGCAATGAAGTTCAGAAATCTAAATTTTCAAGACTGTGTATCAGTCCACATTCAACAAGCAGTCCAAAATCCCATTTACTTGATAACAAACTGATCTAACATGAAAAACCTATCTATATGTAGTTAATACACATGTGCACATGAATATACATGTAATTTGAATATCAAAAATCAGTTAAAATGGGATTTAAGTTCGGAAATTCAAAACTGCACAACATGTATCAGAACTATGGGGAAATGCAAATTTCGAATTCAAAACATGATAACATACTAAATTGAAGGGTTGGTAATTAATCTAGCACACGTATACGTGTCACAGGGGGTGTTTGTGTCCAACCAAGTGGACACAAATGTGTCCAAACGACCACACATACACAAACACAAAACCGTGTTCAGGAAGTGTCGTGCACGCGTGTGTGTCACTCTAGGACACGACACAGGGTACGACACGACTCGTGCTCGTGCCCACGTGTCCGCCTAGGGTAGGGCTAGGGTTCTAACACCCTGCACCGTGTCCTAGACATGTGTTGCGTCGGCTAAACGTGCGTGTCAGCAGCTAAAACTCACGTGTGCACAGCGCGTACGTGCGGCCTGTGCGGCCAGTGCGAGGAGGAGAACTCCTCGCACACTGTACCATATGGCCCCAAATTTTGGAAGATCTATGTCAGTCAGTGCCCTGGCATTCTTCCAAAATTTGGCGTGTCCACGTGTCCGACACAGCGAAATATCCTGCCCGTGATGCAGGGAAATTCAAGCGGCTATTCAAGAAAAAATTCTACCCCGGCGTAGCACGAGAGGCATTGGTGAGCCAGTTCGAGCACTTGGAGCAGGGAAATCTCACCGTCGATGAGTACACTGCAGAGTTTTCCCGCCTCAGCCGTTTCGCGGAGAGTATGGTCAACACCCCAGAGAGCAAGGCCAGAAGATTCAGAAAGGGATTATCGCACAAGATTCGCTTAGCTATCACCACCAGCCGATCCACTACTTACGAGGAGATTCTAAAGGTCGCCCAAGCTGTAGAAGAAGAACTGAATTATAGGCCGAAGAGGAGTCGAGAAACTTACGGCGGAGGCCACAACCAATCAACACCCGCGAAGCGTCCCCAAGTTCAGCAAGGACCTTCCAGCACCAGCAGCAATTCCAGTCCACTGGTAGAGCCCCAGTACATCAACAGAATCGAGGCCCGACCAGACCTCAGATACAGCAGCCATAGAGACAGTTCCAGCAGGCTCTGCATTATACATTTTGCGGAAAGACCGGACATATTTTGGACGACTGCAGGCAGAGACTTGGATCGGTTTATCTAAAAAGACTCTTAATAGCTCTTTCATTTGTAATTTCAGCTCTTCTACCATGAAACAAACCATTAATATTTATGGTAATATTGCATGATCAAAAGAGTAATACAACTTTGTATTTATATATGATAACATATCAGAATCCGTATAGGAGTGGAAATCCATATCTGTATAGGAGAAAGAATCCATATCCCTATAGGAGTAGGAGATACATAATAATAGGCATTAATATAATCTCAATCCTAAATTTGATTATATCTTAATAATTTTTTTATAAAGCTTGTTTATGAAAGAACTTTCAATAGATATTGTGCTTCTAAAAAAATGTCTAATGAAACTACAACTTCTAAGTTTGAGTTTTACAAGTGATTTTTTTTTCTTCTTTCTGTATGTGTAAGGAAGAACAAAATATAACTAAAATCAATCTAAATCATGCTCTTATGATGCATCTTCTATTATATACAAAAATTAGAAGAACAGAAAATTCTGTTGAGAATAATGAATCGAAGCCAAAGGCATTAAGGTAGCACGCTACCCAGCCAAGTTCTTGCTTATGTTTTATGTAGTGTTCGGCCTTCCTACCCGAATGCCACCATAAGCTTCTACAAAGCTTTGCTTTGACTTATTTATTTTGAGTTCATGATGGTTGAGGTTTAGCATAGCAACTTCTTTAATCAAATTCATTTATTTCTTTCTTAGCAAGGTAGTCAGCTCTTTGTCCTTTTGGAAAATATTGTTGGGTTTATTCTATTAATTGTCAAGTCCTTGTTTTCAGAATCAAAAGTCGTAATTGGACGTGATGCATTACGAGACTAAATTGCTATGTACAAGGCATGAACGTGCAAGGACGACGAAACATCTCAAAACAAAGTTATACAGTAAAAATAAGCAAAAGGCAATAGATACATGAAATGATTATTATTGATAATTTGTAGCAGAACACGAAGGTGCTCCATGGCCAACTAAAATATGCTATGTGGCTGACAACTCATGAAACTAATATAGTGAACAATGTTCCATACATCATGTAACAAAAAATAACATGATCGGAGGGGAATCTTTAACTTACGGAAGAGCTCGAAAAGCTTCAGATTTTCTAAGTGCTTCTCCGTACTTGTAAGGTGAGGGTAAACTATATAATGTATTGGTGAGGGAAATCAGCCCGAATCAACTAAATCAAGCAGTAATTATGTGACAACAAATAAATTATTATGAGATCTTTTTACTTTATTTAGGGTTAGTTAACAAATTTGAGAAGCATAACACGAAGCATAAATATGTCACTATCACAGTGAGTTTTACCCAAGGCCGTTATCCTTCCCAATAAAATAAAAATTATGGCATCCCAAATTATAATGAAATATCATCCCAAACTCTGCAAAACAACATTAGAGCTCACAATATAGGTGTCCCAAGTCTGTCCCTACATCAACTGGCTAGGCCTGAAAAATAGTTGTCATTAGCATGCATCCCCTACCAAAATAAGTTATATTAGCGACGTAATTAGCAACTCCAAACAAACATCGCTAAATAATAAATATCTAGCGACTCCATAAATGAAAGTCACAAACGTCGTTGTCTGCGACATATAGCTACGAATAGCGGCAATCGTTAGTATTAGTAAAAGGGGGGTCGGTATATATCGCTAAATTTTGCACAATAGCGACATAGTCACCAATTTTTTAATATTTTGTCATTTAGCGATATATAAAGCAATTGTTGCTAAAATTTTAATAAATATGGGACCAACAACTTTTTTCTATCTAAAATTGAAATTTTTTTCCCTCCCTTCCGCTGCTCCTCCTCCTCACCACCACTGCTCCCCCTCGGCCACTACTCCAGCGCCGGCACCCCTCCTACCAATATTGCCCTCCGGCCACCGTTGCTCCCCCACCGCTGCTGCTCCCCCTCCAGCCATCGCTCAGTCAACTCCATTTCCACCATGCTCCTCCTCCTCTTAGGCCACCCCTCGTCGGTTAATGCCCCTCCTCTTCAGCCACCACCTCCTTAATCAAGTAACCCCGACTAGTCGTACGTACACACACACATGGACACAAACACGACACACCGACACGAGACACACACACACACACACGAATACGACACATAAACACACACACAAACTGCTCTATCCACAGCAACCCTCACATGAAGAAGAGGATCCAACTCTATCCACAATAACCCTCAAATGAAGAAGAGAATCCAAAGCCCTACCACCCAAATTCTAAACCCTAAAATTCTCTAAGACTAGTCCTCCCCAATTGGTCAATTTTGTCTATTACACGTATTAGAACTATTTTGTTTATGTGAATTTATAAATTTTGTATATGTTATAAACGTATGACATAGACACGTTGTTAAGATATGATACATACACGTTAACATGAGTTGGTATTGACACGGTTTTGTGAAATTGTTATGTCTTGACGGGCCCTAATTTACGATATCAAAGAAAGGTTGTACGTATGCAACCGTATGCTTAGTATAGATATGTTGACACACATAGACACGCCGGATAGCACCCATGACCCAAACATGTCGCTTGAGAGAGGCACAGATTGCTGCTGAGGAGGAAGTGGTATCTCTTACTGTTAAGGAGGAAGTGGTACCTCCTATTGTTAAGGAGAAAATAACACATAAAGCGGAGATTGTTATTACGGAGGAAGTGGTACCTCCTACTGTTAAGGAGGAAGTGGCATCGGGACTTCCAGTCACATAGCTCCTATAGAGGATCTTGATCACCTAAACATAGCTTAATCCCAGTATTTGAGGGACTGCTATTTGCCTCATCATAGAGCTCAGAGTTATATGATAGAACTTTGCCTGGATTTGTCTCCGGTAGACTTATCGTTGTATTATCTTTCTGGATTAGACTTCTTGGATGTTGTTGCCTTAATCCTAAACATTTTGGTTATTATATATACTTTGATGTTTCTGTATTAGACTTATTGGTTATTAACTAGACTTGTTAATTTACAACTTGAGATATTTGTTTTCCTTCTCTATATATAATTGTACTTATTCTTACTTAGCGTTTGATTGGGTATTATTTTGTGATATTATTGTATTTTAGTTGTGGAATGTAAATTTATTTAGACTTGTGGCTATGTACTATATATTTCTCCTTCTTTTTTTTTTGACATGTACACTGTTTAAATTGTTTCCTTATAACTTGTAGTACCGTTGAGCACCTCTAGAGGGGGTGAATATAGTACGTGTGTACAAGAATAAAAATCACCTCGTAAAAAATATACGCACAGTAATCAAACTTATATGAAACAAGTATATAAGTAAATACGTAAAGTAAGGAGATCAGAAAGAGCAAACTCAAACACCAGGATTTATACCGGTTTTTCTCTGAGACGAATAGTCCAGTCTCGAGTACTCTAGCTCGACTTTTAATCCACTATGTAGTGAAACACAAGCTTTGCATCCTAAGTGCTTACAACTCCTTCCAACACGTACTTTTAATCCGAAGAGCTCTACTTCAACCCGCAAGCCTTTGATCCGAAGGACTTGCTGACTTCAGAACCACAAGCTTTTGATTCGAAGAGCTTGTCGAATTTACTCATTGTTGAAAACAAGAATATTTTCCAAGCTATTTACAACTCGAACCAACTTCAAAATCAAGCCCGCACTGGCATATAGTTGGTTATAGGTTGTAAACTTGGTAGATAGAAAGGTTAAAGCTAAGGTAGAACTCTTGAATAGATATAAGAAAAAGAATGAGTTGAAATGAATGGGGTTTCTTCTCT